>CM030855.1:12851470-13129493 GCA_018105865.1 Metaphire vulgaris
CGCCTTTATGTCCCTCCTCCGTCCAGGACGGTGATGCTGGGGGAAAGATCCGTGACACGCGGCAACCTGGATGCACGAACCAAATGGAGAGAGGCTCTCAAGGAGAGCAGGTCCTTAGTCAGATCCAAGGGCCGACAATATTGGCAAGGTGCGCTCGACTCCGCCCACTCTGACATCAAACAGACCTGGAAGCACCTTGATAGTCTGCTGGGCGAGAATAACAAGACCGATCGCCGACCGCACTCCAGCTTCACTGCCGAGAGCTACCACTCGTCTATTGACGACAAAGTCTTCGGGATTCGGGGAAGAACGGCAGACGCTCGTCCTGCCGAGTTTCGAATCCACACTGGATCCCATTTTGCGGCGTTTTCGGCACCCACGGAGGCCGAGGTCATAGCGTGCGTCATGTCGTCGCCGAGTAAACATTGCCATGCCGACCCGCTTCCGACGTGGTTGCTCAAAGCAGTGATCAGCACGCTAGCCCCGTTCTTGACATCCCTGATGACCGCTTCCTTAAAGAATGCCGATTTCCCGAGACCGTGGAAGCACGCAATCACGCGCCCACATCTCAAGCGCCCGGGTCTGGACTTGACCGATCCGTCGAGCTACCGTCCGGTGGCTAACTTGCCATTTCTGTCAAAGGTCCTTGAGAGGCTGGTAAACAGGCAGCTGGCTGCATATCTGACCCAGAACGGCCTCATGCCCAGCAACCAGTCCGCGTACAGGAAGGGCCACTCTACGGAGACGGCCATCCTCAGGATCTTCGACGACATTGTCGAGGCTGTGGCCAGCGGAAACCTTGCACTGCTCGCTCTCCTGGACCTCTCTGCGGCCTTCGACACCGTCGACCACCATATCCTAAGTCGACGTCTCGAGCTCTCATATGGGATCGGTGGCCCGGCGCTGGCCTGGTTGCAAGACTATCTCAGAGACAGATCACAGACGGTCTCCTGGGATGGCTCCCTGTCGGCCTCTCGTCCCGTCCATTGCGGTGTGCCACAAGGTCGGTCCTAGGGCCGCTGTTATTCGTCCTTTACGCGGCCGATGTCGGGCGTGTCATCGACTCGCTCGGCCTGTCCTCCCACGCATACGCCGACGATGTGCAGGTATACGCCGCTTGCCCCCCAGGCGAGACCGGCGAGCTGCGAACTCGGGTCCAGGACTGTGTGCTCAAGGTGGCGGAATGGATGGCATCGAACCGTCTTGCCCAACCCCGACAAGACGGAGCTGCTGTGGCTGAGCACTCCGAGGAGGGGCCACCTTATCGACCCAACACCGTTCGAGATAGGCGGCAAAGAAGTGGCTCCATCCAACGAGCTTCGCCTCCTGGGGTGCTCATCGACTCCTCGCTGACCCTCGTCGGGCACCTCAGCGCCGTGACCCGCTCCTGCTTCTTCCAACTCCGGCAAATCCGGGAAGTTCGTCGTTATATAACAATACCGGCCGCTATTCATCTTGTCCGTGCTCTGGTACTCTCAAGACTGGATTATAGCAACAGTCTCCTTCTCGGACTACCTGGGAACCAGCTCAGTAGACTTCAGGCAGTCATCAATGCCTCGGCTCGGATTATTTTCGGCTTGAGGTGGCACGACCATGTTACACCTGTGCTAAGGGACAAGCTCCATTGGCTTCGGGTCCCGGAGCGTATAGTCTACAAGCGGTGTTGGTTAACTTTTCGTGCTCTTCGGGACCCAGCCTGTCCCGATTACTTGGCATGCCTAGTACGACGACAAACGACGACCGGGTGCCGTCTCCAGCTGAGATCCAGCAGCCGCCACCGGCTGTACGTTCCTCCTCCGGCCAGGACTCCGAAGTTTGGCGAGCGTTCTATGACTCGCGGTAACCCACGTCTGTGGAACGCGCTCCCTGATGCGCTGGCCGGGATTACTTCACCTGAAACGTTTGCTAAAGAGCTGAAAACGCATTTGTTCACCATATCGTACAGTTGACTGTTGACTGTACAGCGCTTTTGGTTTTGGCCGATGGCCATGTTACGGCGCTTCACAAATCGTCGAATAATAATAATAATAATAATAACCCCCTTCTCTGGAACTCTCTTCCCGCCTCAGTGACATCTATCACATCCCTCGAGGCGTTTGCGACTGCCCTCAAGACGCACTTATTTCGCGCATCTTATGAACATCTGTAAATCGCTCTTGATTTTAGCACTAGCTATGTTATAGCGTTTAATAAATCATCTAGAAATAATAATAATAATAATAATAATAATAATAATAATAATAATAATAATAATAATAATAATAATAACACTTATCAAATGTCGTTTTTCGATAGAGTTGTTGCCGTCGAAAATTATGTTCGGTCATTAGACTAATCAATGTCAAGTTTGCTCGAGTTACTGTCACTGTTTTGCTTGCTGCGTGGTGTAATATTTTGAATACTAGCTGTTTACCGTCAAAAATGACGGGGGAGTATGGCTAATTTACTACCCGATTTTTTTGGCAAATGTTCTAGAATTTTGCGCAATGAATTGTCCTTAATTCACCGCCTTTCGTTCAACCCAGTTAACGCCCATTCACAAATTGGCAATGATGGCTGGACTGAGTCTGGAATTTGAAGGTTGATTCATACCCTCATTATTGGCCATTGCAGAGTCGATTATTGATCTCCAATAAGACTGTTCCTTTGTGGCAGCAATATTTGAATGTTCCATCAAATGACCTTTCACTTTGGAAGTTTAGTGATTCGCAATATTGGCATTCGAGTGTTATTGGACCGAACGAATGTTCTGCAACTTCATAGTCGACGTAACTTCACGTAAGTGTATTGATTTGGCAGTGTCGAACGACGTGCAGTGCGTGATTTTCTTGTTTGCTGTGCTGCTTTGCACGCAGAACAACAGCCTGCTCCTCCGTCTCCATTGCTTGTCGGAAGGCTTTTGATCGCTGAACTTGCTGTGCTGCTTTTTCACGCCGAACAGCAGCCTGCTCCTCGGTCTCACTTGATTGTCGGAAAGCTCGTGTTGGTCTCAAATTGGGGGGAGGGTTGGGGCGAAGGTGTTAGGGGGGTTTTAAAACATCCCTGGTCACTATGCTATAATTCAATTCATCAACTGATTACCACCTTAAATTCTAATTGTCTTCTGCAATTGCCAATTAGACAAATTTTCCTCAGGGTCAGAATTTTCGGTGAGAATTTGTAAATTCTTGAGGACCATTATAAAACTTGTACATCAAGCACTTACAGTAGGCCTACACTAGATCTGTGGCCTAAGCCCAGGGATGCTAGTCCTTGGCCTTTGTCCTTGCATTAAGGACTCCTTAAGGACCAGTTTCAAGTCCTTGGTCCTGGCCTTGAGGCTGAGTCCTTGGTCCTGGCCTTGAGAGTTGAGTCCTTGGTCTTGGCCTTGAGGGTTGAGTCCTTGGTCCTGGCCTTGAGGGCTGAGTCCTTGTTAACATCCCTGCCTAAGCCATTAGCGTCGCTACTTGTCCGAAATTGAACTTTGCGACGAACTAGACATTTTTGCGTCACTTGAGCTATCCATTAACCCGTCAAGCGCCAAGGGAGGGGTCCGGGCGAACCTCGCATGAACTGTTTCTCAAAAATCTAAACGAGATTAAGTAATCAATCCATAGGCTTTCATCTAGGCATCACATTATAGCCGCCCCAGCTATGACCGCCCCGGTTATGACCGCCCCAGCTATGGCTGCCGTCAGTATCGTTTAGGGTTAGTGTTTCGTGTCTGGTTTATGGTGTGGGTAATGATTATATGACCCCGTACGGGTTAGGGTACACTGCATATCGTCAAAACCCATACAGTAACTGGGGCGGTCATAACTGAGGCGGTCATAACCGGGGCGGTCATAGCTGGGGCGGCTACCACCTGTAACCTTCATCTATTCCTACTGTGCCATGTACCTTGTTTTGTGGTGTAGATTGTTGCTGCAGTTCCATAGATGTAAATAAAGTGCTCGAATTGTGAGAAAATGAAAGGGGGGTCATGGCGAGCGTGGTGTTTTAAGAATTTACACTTTTGTCATTTTTGCATTTCTCTAGGGAGGGTCTGCCATTTAAAAGGGGGGGACTGACCCCCCCCCCAAAAAAAAAATTCGAGCTCTGAATAAACTGCGAGTAAATGACGGCACTATGCTTCCGAAACCTGTTCCAATCGGTCCTCAACGTGTCAGCCAGGCTCATCTTCGGACTAAAGTGGAGAGATCATGTTACGCCATTGCTTCGTGATCGTCTACACTGGTTAAAAATTCCAGAACGGATATTATATAAACATTTTGAAAATTGGACAATATTTGGTCGAGATATAGCAAATTATAAAAGAAATACAAGCATCGTTCTAAACTGATCGAAACGACAATTTATCGGAAGGAGAGTGCTCGGGGTAGGAAGAATATATCTCGACCAAATATTATCTAATTTTCAAAATGTTTGATTTATTTTGTTCCAATTACATTCCCTACAACTTTGCTGTTCACAAAAGTTAGGTTGCCATTCAAAAATTTTAGCAACACAGCTTGGAACAGAAATTTTTTTTGAGGGGGGTTCTGTTTCAGGCCAGATTGTGGACCCTTATCCCAATTGTTATTAAATTTTGCACGGATGGTTTGAAAAAGGGATAAAAATGCAAAACATTGGTGTAGACCTCATCATTTTAGCTTTCACAGAATCCGAGCAATTGCAAGTTGAAATAGTCCAAAATTACATGCAAATGCACAGGAGGCTGCATTTATTCAGCCCCCTGATGTAAGGCACCTTTTTCAGTTGGGCGTCCAGGTAATCTACAGTAGTAGTCCATGATCCAATCAAGGTATAAGACTTGTGGTGCTTCCCCCCAGCTAAGAGTCCACTGCCTGAGCTTTAAGATAGCGCTACAGCTGTACATAAGTTGTAGCTATAATAATAATAATAATAATAATAATAATAATACAGCCGCTGTAGCAAACATATCTATCCTGACCACTTGAAACGCGTTGAAGTCATTCATTGTTTGCAATGCAGCACTGCCGACACAGACAGTGAATAATTAGGCAGAAGTGCAAGTGGCTGGCAATATGATGAACTTTTTTCTTAGTAACAATTATATCAGTAGCTTCTGTGCTGTTCTTGCACAATGAATGCACAGAAACAAGTCTTCATATTTGTGAAGCTTACTGCACTTGCTGAGGTGACTGCTACACTGTAGTTTATTAAAGAACCAGTTTTGATTTAGTAGTACAGTTATTTATGGTTTGTAACAGTAAAACTCTATAAGTACACTTAATAGAAGAAACAAGACTTCAAAAAGTTGCACATTAATGATGCTACATGTATTTGCCTATCACACGTGTCTAGAGCTAATATGATCCAGATTGCTTTCTTACAGTAAATTACGCCTGCAAGCATGTACACTGTATGTGCAGGGGGTCCTGCTAAACCACTCCGTTGGTGCTTTGAGTAATTTTTTCCCTTGGTGCTCGACGGTTAAGTTAGTTAAACTTTAAGGATTCTTGGATTCTTGCTCGTGTGGTCGATACTGACGTAATCCGAACGGCTGAACATGGAGGACTGATTGGCCATTGAAATCGAAGGACCCTCTGCCTTGGTAAGGCAGTTCACCTGAGCATATTCTGTGCCATCTGCTTCAACTATCTGCGAAAACACAATGTATTACGTGAAGATTTCATCTCTGCACTTACTGAGCCTTTATTGGCATATATTTCAATAACCACGGACCAATTAATGTGAAATGAAAGAAAGATTTTGCAGGACATTTAGCTGTCCATGAAAAATTTCTCGTTTTAATAACATTTGGCTTACACCAATTTATCGACATCTAAGCGATGAACGGCTTGATTGGCCACTGACAATAAGACTCTATCCCGGATTGGTCATCCATCCAAGTACGAGCCATTCTCGATATTGCTTAACTAATACAACAAAAAACAGTGACTAAATTTCTTGGAGTATTGGTGGACCAAAATCTTAGCTGGAAAAATCAAACTGATCAAATTGCCTCAAAAATACCCAAAAACATAAATATTATTAGACACATCATGAAATTTGTACATAAAAAACTCTATTGAAATTATATTTCACTCTGATACACCCCTACCTAACCTATTGTAACATAATATGGAATCATACATGTACTTATAAATATTTAACAGTAGAAAACCAAATTTTGCAAAATAAAGCAATTAGGTAATAACCTTTTCAAATAAGTATTCAAATACTAGTCATCTTTATACAAATCTAAATATACATACTGAATGTCGCTACTATTTATAAACATCAAAGTGTGATCTTTATGAACAAATACATAAATAATCTGCTACCCAAAATATTTTATTTAGAAGGGTATTTTAAAACAGTTAATAAAACAAACAAGTACAATGTATGAAATTGTGATAAAATATCCATCCCATTTGCAAGGACTAACACTAGGCTTTTTACAATAAAAATACATGGCCCACACATATGGAACAGTCTCTCTATTCAGATTAAAAATATACCAAACCTAACACTGTTTAAAAAGAGACTTAAAGAAATAATTTTAACAGGAATAGACAATTTCTAACTTTAATTTAATCTATAGTCTACTTTGTTACAAACACTTATATGCTATGTTTGTTAATTTTACTTAAATTCAAATTATGAAACTAATTTCTTAATTTATGTCTGCTATCATTATAAAATGTCATATGTACTGGTTACTTTCATGCGGGATCCATGATCCCTCCAGTAACCAGTAGTCACAATGTTATTATTAGATAAGTACATAGGCTTATGTATATGTTATTTTGTTTGTATTTTATGTAAATTGTGGAGAAATATGGAGAAAAAAAAGATGTCATGTCATGTCATAATGATCTATCCATTTTTAGCCTACATGAACACTATGCATACGTTTAAAATGTTCCAGGTTTTTTAATTTTTGTGTTGGAAAAAACTTTAAGCTATGTTCAGACTTCTTATGGTTTATGAAATGCATTTATTTCAGAATATTCAAGAGTAGTCAATAATCAAACATTGACAAGTTTCTGCTGTTCTTGGAGGCCATTGGTTTCCCTATCGGTACTTACGGAGGAGTCTCCTATGTGGATTTTCGGCCCTGTTTATCATTAAAACACAGTGTAGAGTTAATGACTGTTCAAAGTTTCAAGTCAAATAATGTAACAAAGTATTCAATATGAGCGAATCTTATTCAGAATGAATCTAGCTATTTAAATTTCTGTTCGTCATCGTTTCGAATGCAATATTGAATGATCTATTGTGATTTGAGAATGTTCACTGAGTCAATAATTTAGAACTGCTGCTCTAGAAATGCGTAACAATAATGATTATTAATTCAATCAATGGTTGATTGATTTTACTGACTAATTGGTTGATTAGCACTAAATTAAGACAGTTTAGTAGCTTAACAAACAATTAATAAGTACATAAATGGAAAATAGAATGCAAAATCTTAAAAAGTACACAGACAAAAACATAGAAAGTTGGTAATAGTTTTAATTCATGTTGCATTAAATTTTGTAGCCTGTCTTACCTCCAGTTGCAGAGTGTATACTTTTCTCCTTTTGCTTGCATCTATAATTTCATAAATAAATTATAAACATATCCTTTAATATACGTCAGAGATTTTTACCAATGCAGTCAGCCAGGGGCATATAGTCTGCCTTCTGTAATAAGAGAACTTTTAAATCTTATTTGGACTTCAATGCCAATTGCATGGAAATTTTATGTTGGAATGGTTCTATAGCATCAAAGTGACTGATTTTGGGTGGCACATTTAAAGTAAGTAATATCTAGGCAGCAATAAATTATCTAGGCAGCAATAAATTGGCATGTCATATGAGTAACAGATCACTTGAATGCAATTCATACAAGCATTAGTTCTTTTGGTGACATTATTAAGTGCCAACACTACTTGAATAGTCACTCACTCACTAACTTGATGACTAAAATAAAATGTGTAAACAGAAGCAATGAAGTTGACTCTAACTACCATAAAACAGAGATGCTAACAAGGGTTCAACTCTCAAGACAAGGAAAAGAACCAAGGACTCAATCGTCAAAATCAGGACAAAGGCCGAAGCCTCAACCCTCAAGGCCAGAACAAAGACGAAGGACTTGTCACTTGTCCTTAAGGAATCCATAAGGCCAGGACTAAGTCCAAAGTCTAACATCACCTGTCATAAAGGCAATTGTTTCTACAGTACTAAGATTACCGGTATATTTGATATAAATGTAATTTTCCTGCTAATTATATTATACATAGTTTAAAATCAAACCTTTTCCAAAGAAGAATCACAATCGTTGTGACAATTAAAAGCACACAAGCACACGAGCCAAAGATGATTGCGAGAATGAAAATGAGCTCCAAAGGTTCCAGTTTCTTGTGTTCTAAAAAGTACAAACGGAATGTAATTTGCACAATAAATGTCTAAAAATATCGTATTTACTTTAAATTGAAAGCCTTCTAACAGTTCTAATCAGTCTCTTATACAGTGTAGTCAGTGTTGTATAAAATACGTTTTTAAATTATTTCAAGTACAAAATATATTTTTAAAATGTATTTCAAATACCTTTTCTCAAATACTTCCAGGAGGAGAGCAAAACACAAAATACAAAATACATTTTCAGACATTTATTTAAAATACAAAATGCTTTTACGACCCCATGACAACCAACAGCAGTGTAAAAGGACTCGATAATCTCTAATTCTAAGTGCCTCAATAAGTGTAATAAAGTACCCTAAGTGTAATAACATTGTAACAAAAACAGAGATGGGCACAATTAGACAAAAATCTAATCAATTAGAATTAGAATTAGTTGCTGCTAGCACCTAATTGATTAGCATTAGAATTAGTTCTACACTTTGTTCAATTCATTAGAATTAGCATTAGCTGCTGTCTAATCAATTAGAATTACAATTAGATTGTCGATGTTCGCGATACAGTTGACACACCACGCAAAACACAGCTTTAAAATACTAATTTAATATCTGCAGCAATTGCATGCAGCTGCAAATGTTTGGTAATAGCTGGCTTTTCCAGTTGTCAACAGTAATCACACACACAACACTTAGTCTATAAGCTGTAAGTTTTATAGAAAAGTCTAAGTCTAAGGTAGCATGTCTGCATTGCATTTCGCAATCATCATCTGCTCAACTAGACTGTCCGCAAGACGGCTGCGTTTTGCATTGACTATATAGCCAGCTTTAGAAATATCAACAACCTGACAGACATCGTAAAAAGTTTGAACAATATCTGGATACGTTTCAATCTCTATCTTTCTAAACGCGAATCTTTATTTTTACACACAATCAAGTTGAATCAACATCGACATCCGCCACAAGATTGGAGTTGCAGTGTTGCACGATGCGGTTTTTTAGTAGCCCAAACATAGCACACTTTTTCCTTGCTGATGCTACCATGATCATCTCAGCGTTATACTATGAGCATGCGTTTCAACATTATTCTCAGGCTGCCTTGGATGGCTAATTGTCATGTAATTAAAAAATAATTAGAATTAGCAGGTAAATTCCGATTGATTAGAATTACGATTAGCCGATAAAATTTGCCAATTGATTATAATTAGAATTAGCTGGTCACCTAATCGATTAGCTAATCAATTACTTCCTAACTGATTAATTACCCATCTCTGAACAAAAACAGTGCATGTTTAGTGTCTACACCCAACAGTCAACACTACAGTAAATGTAACAGCAGAAAATGCAGAATGAACATTTCGTTTCCCATTATGACAGCTACTACAGTCAGATTAAATACCTTGATTAAATCGGCAATGAGGATTAATTAGGCCTACTCAGTTAAAGTCAGTTGTCAACATCAACATAAAATTCACAAATATACACTTTAGACATGTGGTCAAAACTTTGTCCCCCATCTTGGCTTTTTATAGCAAAGTGTGTGCCATCTAGATTCAATAATTAAAGGCATTGACTTTGCTGACTTCACCACAAGACGAAATTTTTTAGATTCAATTAATTTAGTGAAAGCATAGAATATATATTAATGAAAGATTTATTTTTAAAACAAGGAAGTCCGGTTAAATTTAATTAGTGGTGTGACTAGTTGGCAGTTGCTTACTTTTAATAAAGTACAGAAAAGTATTTTGACTGTAAAATGTATTTCAAATACACAAAATACTTCTGAAATGTATTTAAACTACAAAATACTTTCTCAGTGACTACAAAATGCAAAATACAAAATAATCAAATGTATTTCAAATCAGTATTTCAAGTACTTGTATTTCAAATACTATACAGCACTGCTTATACAGTAGTCTATATAAAGAGGCATCATTTTTACTGTGAATTCAGTGAATGAGGTTTAGAAAAAGTGGCGGCTTTCGTCTATAAACTGGATGGAGAAAATCACATGAAGCAAGAAATCGTAAAAATCTGGAAGCATCATTGAGATGGAGGCAACTAACATGGAAGACGTGGAGACCAATGCTAAGGATGGGTCATTGTGTCGATAGTAGGCCTACTGTACATAAAAAACGAAGGATTACAAATGCAAAAATTACCAGTATCTCAGAATTAATATAAAAATGTTTTAAAATATGTCACACTTACTTGCATCACATGTATAAACAATCTTTTCTCTCACAAGTGAACAAGGACTTTCTCTTATGGAACATGTTGCAATGCAGGCATAGTTGCCACCAGATAAAGATTCTAGCCCAAGTAACGACCCGTTGGCAACAACGTTGTTGCTGTCATCAATCCAGACAGGGCTGCATTTGAAGTTGGCAAGAGTTGAACAATTGGTTTGTCTTTGACTGCATCCTGCTTTTGCCACCGTTGTCAAGTCAGATATCGCTAAAACATGATTTACAATTCAATGAAAAAACTAACTTCAGGTTAGAAAATCCTTCAAAATTAAATATGAGATACAAAGGAAATTACTTACACATTACAGAAATAGTTGTTGTCCAGTTAAACATTGAGGTCATATTGTTTTCATATGCAACACGACAGTTGAAAGTTGGAGAATGCAATGCGTCAGCTCTTAGTAGGACAGTTGAAGTCGTGATTCCACCCGTAGTGCTGCTCTTTGAAGATAACAATTGTTCTCCAATGAACCATTCCAAATGCGGTCTCAAATTGCCTTGGTACTGTAGTTTACAGGATATCTGAATTTTATCTGGTTCCATGTTGCATTGATTCGTTCCAAGAATGATATCTGGTGGTTTCGTCAGCAAGCAACTCTCATCCGAAGGATATTGCTCTATATAAGCAAAAATGTATGAAGTGAAGAATACATTTTGTAGACGGAATATTATTGTATGTTGAAATGTTATTATAAACAGATAACTGACTTGTTGTCACACTTCTTTCTGCGCCAAAGAGAAACTGTTCCGTTGCATTCATTTCGGCACTTGCTTGATATCATGATACTCGACAACGATAAATAATTGTATCGTCATGATGTCATTTAATATCATTTAGATAACAGCATTGTATGAAAATGGCATTTCATTTTGATTATATCATGAAATGATTGTAGACTGATATTATACATTAGTTGCATCACGATACTCTGCAAAAAGCATGAAAACAAACTACACCAGTGAAGGTGACATTGAACATTTCTGATGATTGATGTTACTATCTGTGAAAAGAGTAACTTACCAAACACAATGATTTCAGCTATTTTTTGAGAACTGTCGTCAAGGCAGGAATAAGCTCCAGCATTATTAATAGAAACGCTAAATATCACCAGATCATATCTTCCCATTGGTGCATTGGCATCCACTTTCATTTTGCCTTCATTTCCATTTAGAATCAACATGTCTTTGTATATTGTCACATATACCTCAGAGTCGTTTGCCTTAAAATGCCATTCCACTGGATTAGTGGAATCTTTGATGTCTGTTTGACAACGAAGAACCAGTTGAGTTCCAACAACAGCTTCGGTATCTTTTGGTCCAATAATTATGTGACCAATTCCTGTGAGAACATTTAAAAGTGCAACTCAATCAAATCAGCTATGGCTTAATTCTCAAGAGCCCTATACATATGTAACACACGGCATTGAGAGATAGCAAATCATTATCATCATCATCATTGAACTTCTATAGCACCATTTCAATAATGCTCTTTTGATCATGTTACAAATTCAGCACTTGAATCTGGGGAGTGCACAGTAGGGTGGAGTGAAAAAAACTTTTTTTAAAAACTTTTTTTAATTCCAACAGTGATCAAAAGTTGCCTATTATAGCGCACAAGTACTGCAAGAAATTTGGCAGTCACATGTTGACGTATTCTGCCCTCTACCGGACGATTTAAAGACGCCATATTGATTTTTTGAAATTTGAAGCCATTTTCGGTTGCAACATTTCATATTAACATTACATAAGTCTATTTTTACTACTGTGCATTAGCCACGATTTTGCAAATATACGTCGCACACGACTACAGTGGCCTAGTTGAAGACGATGCCCTGCTAATGATTGTTTTTATCAGTAAATGCGGAATTATTATGGCTGAAAGTAGTCGGAGAAAAGCGCCGGACTGTCCAATATTTGCAGTTTCAAAACGAATGAAACTAGATGTTTTACCAACTGTTCAAGATCTTCTTGAGGACTACCAATGGGTAAGGCTTGATTTACGGAAACATCCACATAAAGAGCCAACAGTATCCGATATTACAAGTGTTCTAGTTCACAAAGTTAAAGAAAATTGGACACGGGCCTCCAATTCCAACTGTTACGATAGATCGAATCACTCAACTTGTGCGTGCCCATCATGATCAGTATCTGAAGTTAGTCTGATACCCCGCATGTAAGAGAAGTGCCAGCTACGAGCAGAAGGTCGCAGAATTCAAAGCAGATGCAAGGAAGACGTTGTTTGACATTCTGATCGCGGAGTCTGCAAGCAGAACCACGAATCTTCGTGGTTTGTACTTTGATGGCAGAAAAGACAAGACCCTAATGCAGAAAGAGGTTGGAGGTAAGCTGCATCGCAGGACTGTTTTTGAAGAGCACATAGTGCTGATTGAAGAACCCAACTCAAACTATCTGGGACATATTGCTCCAGTGCGTGGCAATGCTGCGTGTATACAGAAGGGCATATCAGATTTCTTAGAAGAAAGAAAGATAAGCATCCAATCGTTGGCAGCCATAGGTTGCGATGGAACGGCAGTCAACACAGGACATAAGGATGGTATCATCCGATTGTTAGAAGTACATCTGAAGCGTCCACTACACTGCTTCATATGCCTATTGCATGGCAACGAGCTGCCACTACGTCACCTGTTCGAGCATCTTGACGGCAGTACTACAGGACCACGCAGATTTTCAGGCCCACTTGGACAACAACTTCAACGATGCGAGAATATGCCAATGGTTCAGTTCAAGGAAATTGAATGCGATTTACAAGTGCTACCTGACTCTGTTTTGCAGGATCTCAGCACAGATCAGAGATACTTGTACGACATGTGTCAAGCTCTCAAAAGTGGTTCATGCGATGAAGCACTGTTGAATCAAAGTCCGGGAAAACTCGTAATGTCTCGTTGGTTGACTCTAGCTAGCAGAATACTATGCCTGTATATAGCCACCTAGTTTAAGCTGAAGTATTACAATAAGTATTAATGTTGTTCAGTGTTCACATTCACTCTTGGTAGATATATAAAAAATTCTTACTTTCGCATATTTATAATGTAACTGACTCGGTAGAGGGTAGAAGATGTATACATATCAAGCTCATATTTGTCACTTTTTATCTATATGTTGTTATGCAACTTTTATTAGGTATTGGATTCCTTAATTACAATGTTTATGTTTTTTCCAATACTTTCACTACATCCGCCTTTAAATTGTCCGGTAGAGGGCAGAAGACGTCAACATGAGATTGCCAAATTTCTTGCAGTACTTGTGCGATATCACAGGCAACTTTTGATCGCTATTGGAATTAAAAATTCCCAAAAAAGTTTTTTTCACTCCAACCTAGTGCACAGGGCCATTGAGGAATTTGAAGGGGTGTTGGTAGGTAGCATGATCGAATGAATGAAGAGAATACAACAGTGTTTCTCAAACTGTGTGCCGCGGCACACTAGTGTGCCGCGCGAGATTATCAGGTGTGCCGTGGGATTTGTTGGAAATTTTATTAAATTTAAAATGTCAATGTTTTAAATATCTCAGATCAATGACTGTGCTCCAATACTCTGTCTTGTACGCATAGCCAGTGAGGGTCGTAGCGTCACCGACGAGTCTGATGAAATCTAGTCTTGATAATTCGCCCCCTGGGACCTTGGAGGACGGGAAGCGCAGCATTGCATGCAAAGCCCCTTGGTATACGAGACGATGCTGGTATGGAGAGGGATTGTGACTTGCAGTTAAAACTACATGGGGCCAAGTAGGCTAAGTCATTAAGATACAACCCCTGCCCGGTGTCTGGTTTGTGGCACCTAAGGGGGTGTTATCTGCAGAGCGACTGTGTGCCGGCAGAGAGGACTTGCATCTGTTCTCTGAACCAAGCTAATCAAGTTGTGAACTTCATAAAATCCTGACCACTTAAATTTGACTTCTTTCAAAGCTCTGTGAGTCAATGGATTCCGAATATACATGCATATTGTACCCATAGAAGCCTAGGTAGAGCACCTGGAAGTGGAAGGTCAACTGCAGGCAACCAACAAAATCGGTCTAAGTTGGTCAACGATCTAAACCGCTTAAGAAATCAGCGGTTTTGCGTATTTTCACGTAATTTTAGATTGTTTTCAACTTGCAATTGTTCGGAAACTTTGAAGGCTAAAAAGATGAGGTATACACCAATGTTTTGCATTTTTATTCCTCTTTCAAACGATCCGTGCAAAAATTTTAAAAAAATTGTGAGGGGACCACTTTCTGGTCTAAAACAAACCCTCCCTCCAAAAAAATTTTTGGGTTCCAAGCTGTGTAGCAAAAACGGTTGAGTGGTAGTCTATCTTAAATCTTTGGTTACGGCAAAGTTGTAGGGAATATAATTGGAACAAAATTAATCAAACATTTTGAAAATCGGACTGTATTTGGTTGAGATATCGTCTCCCTGCCCCGATCACCCTCTGTATAGTAACCATAGAAATTATGCTCATTGATGGCCTAAGTTAGTCAAATTCTTAAATTCTCTGCCCAACGTTGACCTTCCAGGTGCTCCAACTAGGCTTTTATGATTGTATCATACTGATGTTCACTGGCTTTAATGTGGCGTCTTTTCAAGTGTGCCGCCGTTGTTTTCACGTATTTCTAGTGTGCCGCAAGACGAAAAAGTTTGAGAAACACTGGAATACAAGAATGATGAATGTTCAATGTGCCTTCTTTTCCGGAACTATGGCTATGTCACTTATCCGAGACAAGGGCATCAACTACTTGATTCCAGTAATATATAATCAATTTTTTTATTATGGCCGTGTATTTATGTATTTATCAGTTATGGCTACTGCATATGCCTATCTATATGGACAGACTGGATTTTGATAGATGACCTAGGCTAAGGACCTTCGGAACCACTCTGCCAATTCTTCATCCACAGGCAAAGCAATACTCTTATCATTGATCAGCATTATTTTTGCCATTTCAGTTGCTAAACTTGGGGCTAGAGTCACTGGGCTGGTTAGGCTCCTAACATAAATTCAGGTTCAAGAGTGATCAGGGGCGATTACACGTTGGAGATGACTGGGATCCCCCACCGGTCCACCAAAAATGCGTCTTCAATGGAAGATGATTGTCTAAACGGATTAGCCTTGATGTACGTACACCTACAAAGATATGGACATATCCATAGACAAATCCATAGACGAATTTGTAGAGGTAATTGTGGGTGGTCGATACCCGCATGTAAACAGAAATATGAAAGTAGTTCGCTCGTACTGAAAGAAGTTCCAATGATGACTGCTCCATAGAGATCTTCAGAGGCGTATTATGCTGACCAACTTCATATAACCTCTCAGTACTTATATAGGCAATTTTATTTCTGTTTCATATTGTTATTGTTACGTGCCCTTGCAGTCGTTAGACATTATGTCACGTTAATCTTTTCGTTTAATAATAATAATATTAATATAACGCCAATATTTTCACAATATAGGGTCACGAGAATCTAAGATGTTTATTTTTTCACAGTTTGGCAAACAGAAAATCTATGATATGTGCTACGATGCGTGGACTGATACACTGGTACTTCGGTTTGTTCGGTTAGCGCACGGATTTATACTTCCTGTTTACATGCGGATATCGACCAGCCACAATTACCATGGCTTTTATGTTGGCATATTTTCATATGTGTCTATAGTGGCAACAATTTACTCGAACAGTCGAATGCTTAAGTTGATGATGACTTAACTTTATGTTTTATGCTTTATGTTTTAAATCATTAAATGTTGCGATTAACTCGACAAGATCTCGATTCGCTCTCTGATAAAGATTATTCAAGAGTTTCAATAGGTTATGGGCCCAGCACCAGAGACGTATAATCCGGAGAACTTCGTCATTCAGTGAGTTAAAGTTTCCTTGTTTCGTCAACGCATAAAGTCGAACACGTGGCGCAAGCTTTTAACAAAGGAAAATGGCGGAATCCGCATCATTAAAGATTCAGAAACTGAACGGCATGAACTATCAGACATGGAAATTCAGATTAGAACTCTTACTAGGTAATTAAAGAGGATCTATGGAATGTCATCAATGATGAAATGCCTGATCCCGTTACTAACGAATGGAAAATTCGAGACGGTAAAGCACGGGCCAAGATCGGACTCCTCGTTGACGACAGCCAGTTACATCTCATCAGAAAAGAAACTACAGCTAAATCATCATGGCTATTGTTAAAAAGGTACCATGAGAAGTCTACTCTCTCAAATAAAGTATTTTTATTGAGAAGGTTACGCAATCTTAAGTTATCTGAAGATGGTAATATGGAGAGCCACCTGGCGAATGTAGACGATATTATCGATCAATTAACATCACTTGGAGAAAACTTTGCAGAACAACTTAAAGTAGCATTTCTACTCAGTAGCTTACCAGAAAGCTACAACACAATGATAACAGCTCTTGAGACAAGACCAGAGGAGGATTTAACTCCAGAAATGGTAAAAATTAAACTTCTAGAAGAATATAAAAGAAGAACAGAAACTTATACTGAAAGCAGAAATCATGAACAGAAGGTGATGCAAGCTAAAGGTAAGACAGTGCAGTTAAAGCATGATAAAGCACAAGTAACTTGTTTCTTCTGTCATAAGAAAAACCACGTGAAATCTGAATGCAGAAAGTATAAGCAGTGGAAAGAAAGATCTGACATGAAAATTAACTGTGAAACAAGACAATGTATAGAAGAGGATCAACAAAATCCTGATACAAACTATTGTCTTCAAACAACAGTAAACTGTGATAGATATTCATGGTGTATTGACTCAGGAGCAACTTCACACATGTGTGCCGATAAGAAATTCTTCACAAAATTTAAAGAGAAAAGTGGGCAAATCTTACTAGCCAACAGACATAAATTGCCTATATGTGGTACTGGTGAAGGTATCATGAAATGTGAAAATACAGATGGAGTTATCATTACAGTCAAAATTTCTGATGTCCTATATGTGCCGAACTTGAAGGGAAATTTACTCTCAGTGAAGAAAATAGTTCAGAAAGGTTTTGAAGTGCACTTTAAAGACAACAAGTGTCACTTAATCAAAGACAATGAAAGAATAATCACGCTGACTGAAGTGAATGGTCTTTATGAAATCAAAACAAATGAAAAGGCATTGAAAACTACAGAAACATGCAATCAAGATTGTATTCACATCTGGCATAAAAGGTTTGGACACAGGGATCCTCAAGCAATTAAATCATTGCAGAAAAGTCATCCAGATTTTCACATGAAACCATGTAAGATATCGACAATATGCGAAGTGTGCATCAAGGCAAAAATGACCAGAAAACCGTTCCCAAAGCATTCGAATCTGGAACTAAAGAAATTCTGGAATTAATCCATACAGACATTTGTGGACCTTTTTCAACTGAGACACCCAGCAAAAATCAATACTTCATGACAATGATAGATGATTACAGCAAATATACCACAGTATATCTTTTGAAGAATAAATCACAGGCAACTGAAAAGGTTAAAGAATATGTGAATTATGCAAAGACACGGTTCAGAATAACACCCAAAAGAATAAGGTCAGATCGAGGAGGGGAATACCTCAATGAAGACCTGAAAAGATTCCTAAATAACGAAGGAATACAAATGGAGCTAACTAATCCATATACACCGGAACATACGGATGTACGGAGAGAAAGAACAGATATTTAACTGAGATGATAAGAAGCATGATAATCAGTTCTCACCTTCCAGATAAATATTGGGGCAAAGCAGCAATGACTGCGAACCACTTACAGAATAGATTACCAGTCACAGGCAAGGATATGACTCCTTATGAAATGTGGAATGGAAAAAAGGCCAACTTGAACTACATAAGAACATTTGGATGCACAGCTTACGCCAAAGTTCCAGATGAAAAGCGCTCTAAGTTGGATATTAAAGCTAGAAAATTATGTCTTGTTGGTTACGAGAATGGCACGAAAGGTTATCGTCTGCTAGACAGAAACACCAACAGAATTTACATAAGCAGAGATGTGACTTTTATAGAAAACGATACACATTTAAATCGATCAAACAACGACAGTTATTTTTGATCCAGAAGAGCCAATAGAAGACCAACACCAGATGACAAATCAAAACGATGTAGAAGTTGTTTTAGAAGATGTTCACTTTGAAACTGGTGAAGATCAAATCATCCCACCTCATGAAGAACTGAGGAGATCAGAAAGAACTAATAAAGGTAAAGCGCCTGCAAGACTGATTGAAACGATAAATAAGGTTACTACAGAAATAAGAGAACCTAGAAACTTTAAAGAAGCTTCTGAAAGTCCAGAATCTAAAGAATGGATAAAATCCATGGATGAAGAAATTGACAATATGGAAAGGAACAAGACATGGATTTATGTTGAGTTACCAGAGAACAAAGCACCTGTAGGAAGTAAATGGGTGTACAAAATCAAAAGAGATGAAACAGGAAATATTTTAAAATATAAAGCACGACTAGTAGCCCAAGGTTATTCGCAAAAGTATGGCGAAGATTATGATGAAGTGTTTGCTCCTGTGGTGAATATGACAACTGTCAGAATGCTTCTCACTATAGCAGCAAAGAGACAAATGATAGTAAAGCACTATGATATTCAGTCAGCCTATCTCAATGGCGATCTGTCACATGATGGTTATATGAGACAACCGGATGGATATCATAGAGGTGGAAGCAATGTAGTATGTAAACTGACAAAGAATTTATATGGCTTAAAGCAAGGAGCAAATGAATGGAATAAGAAACTACATGAAATTCTGGAATCAAATGGTTATAACAGAAGTAAAAGTGATGACTGTTTGTACAGCAAACACGAAGGCAAAGATCAAATATACATTACAGTACATGTAGATGATTTGATAGCAGCAAGCACAAACACATGTATGATAGAGGAATTTGAGAATCAAATGAACACACACGTGATCATGAAGAATTTAGGTAATCTCAAATACTATCTGGGCATGCAGTTTGAAAGAGATGAACATGGCATATTCTTTGTTCATCAACAGAAATATATAGAAAGCAAATTGGAAGAATTCAAACTCCAAGATCCCAAAACTTCAAAAATACCAGTTGACCCAGGATATCAAAGAAGACAAGAAATCAATGAAGCCATGCAAAATAAGGAAATATACAGGAAAGCAATTGGCTCATTACTGTATTTATCCACAAACACTAGACCAGATATTGCAGTAGGAACATCCATACTTGCTAGAAAAGTGGAAAATCCTCAAGAAGCAGATTGGGTAGAAGTTAAAAAAATATTCAGATACCTAAGTGGTACTAAACTGAAGAAGTTGCAGTTGGGAAATGCAGAGGATGAGAATCCGAATCAATTGGTATGGCTAGGTAGTCGGGGCAGAAGGGATCGTATAAAGCTCAATGAGTGAGCCAGCAACGCTTATAAACGATTCGTTCCTGGACTCGAAGCCAGTGATAGCCCTCTATGTCTCCAATGGATCCTCAACTGCATAAAATTTTCACAGAAATAGGCATTTTTCCCGTCTCCTAACTCATTTTATTTGGTTATATCTTCCTAATCTAATCTAATCTTGAACTTCTATAGTGCCACTTCATAATGCACAGGAGCATCATTGCATCAACTGATGGCACACCAAATCCAAATAATTAAAGATCCAGGTCAAATCCAGGATATCTGGCCAGGCAAACGGGTGACAGTTTATGGTGGAATGGTGGATAGGCCAGGTCAAAAAGATGGGTTTTTAATCTTTTTCTAAAAATCTGCAATGAATTTGCAATGCACACATGTTGAGGCAATGAGTTCCAGAGTTTTGGGGCAGCCACTGAAAAGGCACGAGAACCAAGAACTGTCCGAGTATGGGAGAGGGAAAGAACTAATCCATTTCCGTTATCACGGGTACCCATAATTCCTTGCACGCACAAGGAGTTCCGGTTGGTTGCATACATAATATTTACAGTGGAATAGTAGATTTTATGTGATTAAATTAATTGTTTGATGTAATAAGTTGTGTTCGAAAGTCAGAGTTGGTTAGGAAAGCTAAAAACACGCAATTCTGGTTTTAATTCTATAGGCGAGTACGTCTCTTTTCGCATACTTTCATCGTATTGCTGATGCTTAATCTACTTGGTCATTAATAAAAATTGAAAACTGCCTGCTACGGCTGCATCATACATCCAAGCGACAGCTGTGGCCCACTGTGCAACAAGAATTTTGTCGATTTTACCTATATGTTGGCTTATTCTGTTGGTGTGCTTGGTCTTCAGTCTTCGGTTAGTATCCAGCGGTGGCTCCACAGGGGAGCCCGTACCCCTATTGAGTGCCTGGCCCCCCAGTGGCCCCTTGTTGGGACCCTATACTTAATACTGCATGCCTAACAACAAATGGTCCCCCCATGATTAGAAGTTGCCGCCCCAACGGTTCCCCCCCACTTGCCAAATCCTGGAGCCGTCACTGTTAGTATCCAGCTATGGTCGGGCCCGTTATTGCTCGAGTGGCACTGCAGCTAGTTTAGGCTGGACACACTGGAACTGGACGAGGTTGCAATAGTCTTTGTATGTGTCTCAGGCATTTTGATGCCAGATATGCCTCGCAAGGGCAGCCCTTAGTGAGCATCTTTCTAGTAGAAACATGAAAGCACTTGCTATCCACTTAATAGTCGACAAGTTATACTTTAGCTCAATTCTCACCATTCCCTTCAAAATTTAAGTACATCTTAGACATGACACTTAACTTGAGCTGACGGACGGTCTAGTGTTTGACATGTCGGATGATGTAGCCCTAACAGACAAGTGACAGTCTAATATAAGCAGCCCTCCTTAATGCATTACTCAGGCTACAAAGTAGGCAGGTGTATGCGTCATGCATGACGCACCCTACGATAACTTGGTCATTATAAGTAAGTAAAATCTCGTGGATTTCTATAGCTCCTTTGTGAGCAGCACAACATAGCTGCTCATTCTTAGGTGCTCAGTCTTTCTCAAAATAGCTATGGGGAAGGTACATGATCAGCCAGGCAATAGTCAACATCTGAAGGGCAGTGAGGCTAGGCTGTTACAGCTATGGAGGAAATGATTTTAGAAAAAGGAAGAATTTAAGCTTAGACCTGAAGACTTGAGGAGATAATGCAGAAATGATAGGAAATGAGGATTCAGATTTTATTGTTTGAAAGTGTCCAAGTCTGCGGAGGGAAGCTGGGATCGAGTTCCAAAGTTCAGGTGAGGCGTATGAGAAGGCACGGTTGCAAATTTTCAGGGATGACTGATTCAGTGGGCGTGACAGAGTGAGGTAAGATGATGAACGTGTGGGTCGAGGAGACTAAGGGGTTAATAGTGATCTAAGGTAGACAGGTTGTGATGACTGAAGTGAGCTATATGTAAGTGTTATTATCTTATAATTAATATTATAGATATTGGATACTTTCAGTTACTTTAAGCCAATGTAATGATAGAGAGACCCTATCGGTAGATACATGAGATTTAGTATGTAATACGCTGCTTTCCTATGCAACCGATTTTAACATTTATTTCAAAATATAAAATATCACAAATTTGAACGGATTAATCGCTTAATATAATCAATTTTAAAACGAAATTTAAAGCAGTCTTCCTCTATACTGTATGTAAAGTTGTAAACAGAAAACCGGAACTCCTTGTGCGCGCAAGGCATTATGGGTACTCGCGATAAACCGAATACAGACAAGCAGTTGTACACAGGGACAGCAAAACTCATACCGACCAATCACAATAGGCGTCGTTCGTTCCGACCAATCACAGGCGTCGTTCGTTCCGACCAATCACAAGCGCCGTTCGTTTCTCACAGGGAATAGGTCTTGCCCTTTCCAGTAATGGAGTTTTTCTGGAGGTCAGCTGCAGTGGCGGCTCCAGGATTTGGCAAGTGGGGGGAGGGGCGTTAGGGTGGCAACTAGAGATGTGCGGGTACAGCAAAATGCATACCCTACCCGTACCCGTGGAAAACTTTTACCCTACCCTACCCGCATTTCCGCTAGCGCTATACCCGCACCCGACCGTACCGTAAGCTGTGTACCCGCATCCGCACCCGCACCCGTAACCGACTTTGGTTGGAATTTGGAGTTTTTGGATTTGGAATTTTGGACCCGTGACCGCGGTGCGTTTACGGGTACAAGTACTACAAGGACCTGTACATGGACTCGTGAACCCGTATCCGTTCCTAGAGACTATAGAGAGGCAACAGTGAAATTGGGGCTACGAAATTGGGATAACTATTCATTGTAAATAGCACGCATGTTTAGATTAGGACAGATCTAGTACTTAGAAATCAGGATAATCAGTCAGCTAGCCTAAGCCGACATGAATGGGCTTGTTTAAAATATTTAGTAGATATCATTTATCTATGAGCAGGCATTAGAGCTCAAGTTAAACTACAAAACTTTACCAGAAGAACTTTCTCGGTCAAAGAGTCCTTGGAGGAGTCAGAGGACGCCATTATGATTATAGATTTATTACTGAAGATGTCAGATTACGTCATCTGTATTTCCTTTATGTTTTCAGTAAGTAAAATGCATGCTGTCTGACAAACTGAACGCGATGTACAAGTTATACTAATACACTTTACTCAATATTATTTTTCTATTATTGCATTGCTAATTTGCTATAGTAGTGAGAAATGAAAATATAACTTTTCGGTAAAACGGGTATACCCGCACCGTAGAGCCGCTATACCCGCACCCATAGCGCTGTACCCGTACCCGACCCGCACCGTAAAATGTGTACCCTACCCTACCCGCATCTGCCGGTACGGGTACGGGTAGGGTATACCAGCAGGCACGGGTATACCCGCACATCCCTAGTGGCAACTTCTAATCATGGGGGCCACACATTTGTTGTTAGGTATGTAGTATCAAGTATAGGGTCCCAACAGGAGGGCCACTGGGAGGAGGCACTTAGTTGGGGCACGGGCCCTCCGGACCTCATAATCCCAATTCTTGCGTAATTCCTTGATCTGTGATAATCTTACATGCTGAGTTGTGTATATTTGATAGAGAAATATTTGACAAAGAAATTCTAATTAGGAAGGGAAATCCAAAATCGAGATTCAAGAAAGATTAAGCGCATAAGAATAAGCAGCTACTGCTGTGCTGCTTTCCGGGGCGCTGTAGAAGTTTACGAGATTTTATTTTACTTACTTTACTTATGCCGAGGAGGCAAATTTTCCCTGTAACGGATGCGCAAGTCTGAATCAGCCGTGGGATTAGAGTAGAAAAATATTTAGCAATATGTGATAAACAATCTGCATGGATCAACAGCTGCACACACACACACACACACACACACACACACTTATCTTTTGTGTTATGGGTTAATTGTGTTAATAATAATAATAATAATAATAATAATAATAATAATAATAATAATAATAATAATAATAAATTAATAATATATTTAACGCAAGTCGGTGGGCGATGTCTAAAATGAGATCATCGATTAAAGGAGAAACGAACAGCTCGCTTGTGATTGGTCGGTATGAGTTTTGCATGTCCCTGTGTACAACTGCTTGTGAATACAGACCTATTCTGCTTATTAAAAATACGGTTATGCAAGACGCAAACGTGTTATGGCTACCTGTTTGAGTAAAGAGGAATAAAAGCACCCACGTTAGTCTGCAATTCATTCTCTGCGATACAAACTGCAGTAAATTACTATAACATCGCGTATTTCCGAATCGCGCATGCACCCCGGTGACCCGAGGTGAGTCAGATGACACGTCGACAGTCGACACTAGTCACACGTGACACCATACGACCTTGCTGGCTCGACGCTCGTACACTTTTTATAGCGCTATTCGCGTGACATGTTTGAAGATATTGTCAAAATGAAACAAAGGCCGCAGACGGTTGAAAGCGAAAAGACCAAGTGTCTTTCTACCATGTTTTCTATTAAGAGTAACATTAAGACTAGAGCTGGGTCGATTACGATTATTTTTTCCGATTACGATTACGATTATTTTCGATTATTTTTCACGATTACGATTTCGATTACGATTACGGTTTTTTATATAATCGCGATTTCGATTTCGATTATTTCACAGTACCTTTAGAAACTGGCTTTCCCGCCATATTTTACAGTATTCGCAATCCTCTGTGTATCGATGTTCAGTTGGTCTTCAACAGGGATATTTCTACACCCCTAACACCCTCCAACACCCCAATTTGAGGTCGACACCCCCTAAAATTTGGTAATGTGACAATGGTATGCATACAGAATGCATATTGATTAGCCCCGAACACTCTCAAACAGGCCCATTCAGAGGGGGGCCAGGAGGGCCATTCGGCCCGGGCCTCCATCATTTGGGGCCTCCCTTGTTTCCTTGTCTAGAATTCTGAGATAGCTAGAAAGCTAAATAGCTACTACTAGCTGAAGGGGCCTCACAATTTGGTGATGACCTTTTTTGCTTGTCGACAATTTTGGGATTTTGGGAAAGCTAGGAAGGTATTCTGCGGTCCTCAAAATTGGTGATGACCTTTTTTGCTTGTCGACAATTTTGGGATTTTGGGAAAGCTAGGAAGGTATTCTGCGGTCCTCAAAATTGGTGATTACCTTTTTTCGCTTGTCAACATTTTAATTGTTGGGAAGGCTAGGAGAGGCCTCAGAAATTCCAACTGGCCTGGGCCTCCTTCAGCCTCTGAAGGGCCTGCCCCAAATGGAGAAATACACCCCACAACTTTTATCCTCGGATGACTTTTTGCTTGTCAGACTTTTTGTGAGTCTCTATAAGGTTTTTGTTTGTCAGCCTTTTTCGGTAGAGACTTCCAAATTTCGACACCCCGAGATTTTCCCGACACCCCCAAATTCACAATCCTACAATCTTAGAAATAAACACACCCCAGATTTTCCCGACACCCCACCCCAATTCACAATCCTAGAAATAACCCTGGTCTTCAATCTCCTTAAAGGATCGAGCCTGGGTGGCAAGACCGATATCGTCAGCGTATCCAAACTTCCTACCTATGGTATCCGGTAAGTCGTGTGTAGGCCTATAAGCCTACAAATTGAATAACATAGGTGCTAGAACTGAACACTGTGTTAGACCGTTTCGCTGACGTCTCCAGGAACTGACATCTCCCAAGTGAACTAAGAACCGTCTGTCAGAGATGAGTAATTCCACAAGTTGACAGAACCAGGGTGGCAAATTGAGCGAGAGTTTGTACATTGAACCCGCATGCCACACCGCATCGAAAGCTGCTGTCAAATCCAGAAAGATGGTGCCTGTCTTTATACGCAGTTGAATCCATTTTCAATGAAAATCTGATAATCAACGGTAAATTGATCTTTCTTTGAATCGAAAATATTGTATAATATAACTTACGGGAATAATCGAAAAATAATCGCGATTTCGATTATTTTTTCGACGATTATCGATTATTTCGATTTATTTAATAATCGTGTCGATTACGATTACGATTTTTCCAAAAATCGCGATTTCGATTACGATTTCGATTAATCGACCCACCTCTAATTAAGACCGAAATGATATTTTCGTTGTCCTAAATGATATTCAGAAGGTAAAAGAAGAAAGAACCACGTGCATCGGTGCATAAAAATTTAGTAGAGTTCGATAGTTATGTAAACGGCATTATTCAGTGCGGCTTTTAGCATGTGAAAATAGAATGTACCACCTAATCAAGAACCAAAAGAACCTAGAGCGCTAAATAATATTTGGATTAAAAGGGAAAAGGTAACCACGTGTTTGCGCGGTAAAGGGGTGGGTCGATTAATCGAAATCGAGATCGAAATCGCGATATTTGAAAAAATCGTAATCGAAATCGACACGATTATTAAATAAATCGAAATAATCGATAATCGTCGAAAAAATAATCGAAATCGCGATTAATTTTCGATTATTCCCGTAAGTGATATTATACAATATTTCCGATTCAAAGAAAGATCAATTTACCGTTGATTATAAGATTTTCATTGAAAATGGATCAACAGCGTCTAAAGACAGGTACCATCTTTCTGGGTTTGACAGCAGCTTTCGATACGGTGTGTCAGGTGGGTTTAATGTACAAACTCTCGCTCAACTTGCCACTCTGGTTCTGTCAACTTGTGGAATTGCTCATCTCTGACAGACGGTTCTTAGTTCACTTGGGAGATGTCAGCTCCTGGAGACGTCAGCGAAATAGTCTAACACAGTGTTCAGTTCTAGCACCTATGTTATTCAATTTGTAGGCTTATAGGCCTATACACGACTTACCGGATGTCAGCTCCTGGAGACGTCGACGAAACGGTCTACCATAGGGTCCAGTTCTAGCCCCCACGTTTGTAGGCCTATAGGCCTACAAACGACTTAGGCCTACCTGATACCATCAGTAGGAAGTTTGGATACGCTGACGATATCGGTCTTGCCACCCTGCTCGATCCTTTAAGGAGATTGAAGACCAGGGTTATTTCTAGGATTGTAAATTGGGGTGGGGTGTCGGGAAAATCTGGGTTGTGTTTATTTCTAGGATTGTAGGATTGTGAATTTGGGGTGTCGGGAAAATCTGGGAGTGTCGAAATTTGGAAGTCTTTACCGAAAAAGGCTGACAAGCAAAAAAACGTTATAGAGACTCACAAAAAGTCTGACAAGCAAAAAAAGTCATCCGAGGATAAAGTTGTAGGGTCTATTTCTCCATTTGGGGGCAGGCCTCTTCAGAGGCTGAAGGAGGTCCAGGCCAGTTGGAATTTCGAGGCCTCTCCTAGCCTTCCCAACAATTAAAATTTTGACAAGCGAAAAAAGGTAATCACCAATTTTGAGGACCGCAGAATACCTTCCTAGCTTTCCCAAAATCCCAAAATTATCAACAAGCAAAAAGGTCGTCACCAAATTTTGAGGCCCCTTCTAGTAGTAGCTATCTAGCTTTCTAGCTCTCCCAGAATTCTAGACAAGGAAACAAAGGGAGGCCCCAAAAATGATGGAGGCCCTGGCCGATTGGCCATCCTAGCCCCCCTCTGAATGGGCCTGTTTGGGGGTGTTCAGGGCTAATCACTCCTCTCCTTAGAGATCGACTCCACTGGATCCGTGTTCAACAGCACATAGTCTACAAGCGCTGTTGGCTTACGTTTCGGGCTTTACACGATCCACTCTGTCCTGATTATCTAACTGTGCTTGTACGAAGATCGACTGTGATCGAGAGGAGATTGGTTCTTAGGTCCAGTCGGAGAGTGCAGTTGTTGGTCCCTCCCCCGTCCAAGACCCCTAAGTTTGGAGAAAGATCATTCGCGCGGGGGAATCCCGCCCTGTGGAACTTTCATCCAGACAATGTGACTGGAGCAGTCTCAGCTGGACTTTTCATTAGAAATTTGAAGACACATTTATTTAATATTGGATATGAACTGTGTTTGTTGTTTGTTGCTCTTGTTGTAGGCCTTAGCCTAGTCTACTGCGCTATATAAATTGTCAATAAATAAATAAATAAATAAATAAATATGCATTCTGTATGCATATCATTGTCACATCACCAAATTTTAGGGGGTGTCGACCTCAAATTTGGGGTGTTGGAGGTTGTTAGGGGTGTAGAATATCCCTGTTGAAGACCAACTGAACATCAATACACAGAGGATTGCCGAATACTGTAATATATGGCGGGAAAGCCAGTTTCTAAAGGTACTGTGAAATAATCGAAATCGAAATCGTGATTATTTAAAAAACCGTAGTCGTCATCGAAATCGTAATCGTGAAAAATAATCGAAAATAATCGTAATCGTAATCGGAAAAATAATCGTAATCGACCCAGCTCTAGCGCGGTAGTGGTACGATCATCGGACCATAGAATCAGTGTCATGACTGTCATCAGTACGCGCATCCGCACTTAATCACACAGTCATACATATGTTATAGCGCTATTCTACTCAGGGGTTGTCCATTAATTATGTCAAAAATGTTTGGATAATTTTTGACCCATCCCCCTTGTCAACAATATTGAACCCAATGAACCAATAATTAATTGAACTCTATGGTAGTTGCGCGCGCACGGGAGAAATTTTTCTTCGATAAAAGCGTTTTATTCCAGTTCCAAGGCGTTTCTGTGGACGGAAGGGTGTCGGGATAAGGATAAGTATTGATTCTTTTATTGATGCAATTCTGAATGTGTTTTTGCGTAGTTTTGTCGTGTAGAAGACTTAGTATTGCTACTGAGCGATATTGAAGGAGCGACGATCACGTTGCGATACTTGATTAAAATTTTCCCTACTCTTATACAGTTAGAGAATATTACAATTTACAAATGGGTCGGGATAGGGAACCGTTGGCCATCTGCGACACCTGTGGCATGAGCGGTGTGGCCGACTACATGGATGAAGAGGAGAACTGTTGCAAGTGCAAGAGGATCGCGGCTCTCGAGAAGATCATCGAGGAGCAGGGGAAGAAAGCTGGCGGAGGTTGAGAAAATCCTCCAGAAGATATTGGAAGGAAGACCGCAGAAGGAACCGGAGCCGGCAAAGTCCTATGCGGATAAGGTGAAGGAACAGTTGCCGCAAAGAAGCAAGACCATCGTGGCGAAGCAGCCGGACACACCAAAGAGGGAAGGGCCACAGCAGAGGCGTAAACAGACACTTGTTTACGTGGGCGAGGAGGGTGACCAAAGAGACAGCAAGGAATGTAGCAAACCGGTGGTTGTGCTACTGGGTGATTCGAACGCGAGGAATGTAGGAAAGAATTTAGTTTTACAGACTAAATGGTACGTGGCCATCTCGCGTTCTGGCGCGAGAATTGAAGATATGGGGGAGTTACTGGAAGAAGAGGCTGGAAGAGAAGCAGAGACGTGTGTGGTGGAGCTGGGGACGAACAATCTGCTGCAGGATGAAAAAGCAGACATAATTGACAAATTCAGGAGAATGATTAGCGAATTGAAACAGCGGAAGAAGCACCTGGTGATCACAGGAATCATGCCTAGAAGAGACCTGTCTAGAAGCAACGAGAGCAAGAGATTGGAGGTCAATGCCATGCTGATGGGAATATGCAGGAAAGAAGAAGTTGATTTCGTGGACTTGGAATTCAACGCACAGAGATCAGGATACCTTGCCAGGGATGGGCTTCATCTTAATTGGATGGGAGCAGACATGGTGGCAAGGAGGATATTCCACACAGTGAAGTCTGCTTGCCTGTGTAGGCATTTAAACTGAGGGCAAAGGCAGTTAGAACAGATAGTGGCAGTGATAGTCCTAGTAGAAGTAGTGGAGACTTTAGTAATAGTAAACGCTTAGGTAGGTTAGATAGTAAAAGACGTAGCTGTAGTAGCAAACATTCTACTGGGGAAGGGCGATTGAAGATTAGGGGTATCTCTAACTGTCTTGGAAATATAACAATAAATAGCACTGACATCAGGAAGAAAAGTAGGGCTTTGATAGGGAAGACACTTAAGTGTTTTTATACAAATGCCAGAAGTATCATAAGCGCAAGTTAAAAAGTTGAGTTGGAAATGTGCATCAGTTCAATCAGACCAGATATTATAGGTATTACAGAGACCTGGGCCAGACAGGAAATAGACGATGGAGAGCTAGGTTTGAATGGGTATGTAATGTTTAGAAAGGACAGGGAAAACCTAAGTGCCAGAGGTCATGGAGTTGGGGGAGTAATACTGTATGTCAAAGAGGAACTGAATGCAATGGAAAGAAGGGATATTCAAGATGACAATTTTAGGAAAAATATTTGGTGTGAAATCAGATGCAAAAAAGAAAAACTACTATTAGGCGTATGCTATCGGGTCCCAGATGCAAAGGAGGAAATAGATATTGGATTGTTTAGGATTTTAGATATAGCAGCCAAGGAAAATGTACTAATAATGGGTGACTTCAACTATCATATTAACTGGGAAAGCATGGAGGCAGACAGGAACCAGGACAAGAGATTTCTTAAGTGCATGGATGACAATTTCCTCACACAACATGTCACTGAACCAACGAGAGGAGGTAACACACTGGACTTAATAATTACCTCAGATGATCAGTTAGTGAAGAATATGATGGTTGGACAAAACTTAGGCACAAGTGACCACCAGACAGTGACATTTGATGTAATTTTAGCAGAAGACATCGAGAGCACACGCAGCCAAAAAAACAAAAACTATTTCCGGAGAAACTACGATCTGGCTAGGAAGATGATCAAAGATTTGGACATAGGAAGGATGATAAAGGATAAAAATGCAGAAGAAAGCTGGGAAATATTTAAAAATTGCATGAGTCATTCCGTGTCAATTCAACAAATTTTTTGGAAAGTTCCAGGTCGACCATCTCAAAAAATTATGAAATTTGCCACAAATGTCCCCCAAACATCCAAGTGAAAGTTTGCAAAATTTTAGCCTGCCCTCTTGAGCAGTTTTTGAGATATTCAACTTTTATAGTACCTGGGGTGGGCCGTTTTTTGGCGTTTCGCGACTGCCGCTTAAATTTCTTGCAACTTCAGACCTCTAACTTCAGAAATATCATAGCTAGGGGGCTGAAACTTTCTGGACTTATTCACTACTAGTAGTATTCTACAAAACAAGAGCAAAACTTTGTCTATTGACAAAACTGTCCTTTCTACAGAGTCACAAAAATTGAAGAAAAAATTTGCACCTTTCCTGATATTCAGCGTTTAGCTCTCCAAATGGAACCTTTCTCTTTATTTCAGAGTTGTAACTTTTATTCTGTTAACTGTCCTGTAGCTATATTTTCTTTCAGTGCAAACAGATTTTCCATAATGTTACTCCCTGAATTTTTACTGGCTCTAAAATTGTGTTCAAAGGCCTATGACGACTTGGCTTTGAGTGTGAAAATGGCCATGTGGGACAGGTGGTAGTTTAAAATGAATGGTATCACTAAATAGAGCACATTCATTGCTACAATATATCCAAAATCTGTGATGGTACTTTTTCTTTAAGAATTTTAATAAATTTTCAAATTTACGATTTTTTTGAAAGTTCGCTATCACTTGAAAACCCATTTCTTCAAAGAATACCGGTAATTAGAGGTAAGAAAGAGAAGTATGATACACATCCAACAGCACAACTGGAGAATAGAAGACACATTATAGTATATGGTAGCAGGATGCTTAGAGGATATAAATTGAATTTTCTCAATCATTTGATGAGCGATCAAACTGTTGTTTGAATCCAACTTTGCAAACTTTCCAAACATTGCACTAGTGACATTTTATTTGCACCTCTGATATATGCTGCTTCGACAGCTGTTTAATCTTCTGCTGATATCTGGTATGATTGTCCAGTGGGTGTTACTGGTGCCCATATTTTACATAATATGTGGATTTGAGGCAAGTGCTGGTGGAGAGGACTGAAATGCTTGCTAGTCATCATTTTATTTCTAGAAATCAGGCACAATACTTCAGGTCATTAAAGTCAAGGTTAACACACCATGAAGTAACAATCATTCATCATATTGCTGAAAATTTAATTCATAGTTCATGATGCAGCTCAAGAATTTCATTTGGACAACAGTCACTGCACACATCAGCCTTTTGTTCTGTACCACATTCAAGATGACAAACTAAAATGCACAAGCCTGTGCACAGTCAGTTATGGAAAGCATCATGATGCAGTGGCTGTGCATACATTTCAGCAGAAGGTTAACAGTTAAATAAAGACCATGATTCTAGCTGTGACAAAACTCTATTATTTCAGTGATGATGCTGCAAGTTAATACAAAATTTACAAGAACTTCAGAAACCTAATCATGGACTTTAAAGACTTTGGCATAGCCTCAGAATGGCATTTTTTGCCACATCCTATGGAACAAGTTCTAGTGGTGCCATAGGAGGCACAGTGAAACATCAAGTTGCATGAGCAATTCTACAGACCATCGTTTCAGCTTTATGCCTTCACCTTGTAATTTGTACAAGTGGTGCCTGCAGCACATTACAGGCATCAAGTTTATGTGGGTGAGCCAGAAAGAAATCGAAGCAGATGGTCATGAAATCCATGACAGATTTCTTAAAGCTTCAAATTTCCCTGGAACTAGGGAAAATCATGCCTTTATTCTTTGTGACAGAGGACTAACAAAGTAGCAGAATTTCTGGAGTGGAGATTCATTACTGTATTATGTTTCCTGCAGCAGCCATGACAACTATGTATGTAGCAACACACTCTTTGCTGAATCCTGGTAACTACGGTATGTTGACTGCCTTTATGATGGACTTTGTTGGATTGGATCAATTCGTTCCATGTCAGAAGAACATGATGACTATAAGATTGTATTCATGCATCCATATGACCATTTATGATCCTACCAAAGGCCCTAATCAGGAGGATATCTGCAGAGTGCTGGAAAACCTGGAAAACCATATTATGTAAAATATGGACACTAGTAACATCCACTGGACGACCATAGCAGATATCAGCAGAGGATTTAACAACTGTGGAAGCAGCATGTACCAGTTGGATTTAAACAACAGCTCGATCGCTCATCAAATGATGGCAAAAATTCATTTTAGCACAAAATATCCTCTAAACATCTTTCTACCATATACTATAATGTGTCTTCCATTCTCCAGCTGTGCTAATTTCAGGATAGAGATGTTTTTTAAAACAAACTTGTCATGAGACTGATGAACAATATGATCCGTGTAAGCTGTAAACCTGCATATATACTGATCAATTTCTTAGCTCTAGGCAAACAATTTACAAACCAAATACCACATAATTAGCATATTTTGACAATTCTTGCCTTGCTGTTGGATGTGTATCATACTTCTCTTTCATACCACTAATTAATCTTTGAAGAATTGGGTTTTAAGGAGATAGCGAACTTTCAAAAAAATCGTAAATTTGAAAATTTATTAAAAATCTTAAAGAAAAAGTACCATCACAGATTTTGGATATATTGTAGCAATGAATGTGCTCTATTTAGTGATACCATTCATTTTAAGCTACCACCTGTCCCACATGGCCATTTTCACACTCAAAGCCAAGTGGTCGTAGGCCTTTGGACACATTTTTAGAGCCAGTAAAAATTCAGGGAGTAACAATATGGAAAATCTGTTTGCACTGAAATAAAATATAGCTACAGGACAGTTTAAAGAATAAAAGTTACAACTCTGAAATAAAGAGAAAGGTTCCATTTGGAGAGCTAAACGCTGAATATCAGGAAAGGTGCAAATTTTTTCTTCAATTTTTGTGACTCTGTAGAAAGGACAGTTTTGTCAATAGACAAAGTTTTGCTCTTGTTTTGTAGAATACTACTAGTAGTGAATAAGTCCAGAAAGTTTCAGCCCCCTAGCTATGATATTTCTGAAGTTACAGAGGTCTGAAGTTGCAAGAAATTTAAGCGGCAGTCGTGAAACGCCAAAAAACGGCCCACCCCAGGTACTATAAAAGTTGAATATCTCAAAAACTGCTCAAGAGGGCAGGCTAAAATTTTGCAAACTTTCACTTGGATGTTTGGGTGACATTTGTGGCAAATTTCATAATTTTTTGAGATGGTCGACCTGGAGCCATTTGTTGAATTGACACGGAATGACTCGCATGTCAAAGGTTATGGACTCAACAATACCAAAACAGCAGACACTTAACAAAAAACTTCCATGGGTTACTAGAGAGGTACAGAAGAAGAGAAGGGCCAAAAACAAAGCGTGGAAGAAATTGAGAAAGCACTGACTAAAAATGCAAAGCAATGAAGGTTTGGAACAGGTGAGATTAAAACAGTTACAGTCCAGTTACGTGCAAAAGAGGAACAAATCAACAGCTACAAATAAAGCGGCTATTGCAGAGTATGAGAACAAATTAGCAAAAGACATCAAACGGAACAGCAAGAGTTTTTATGGATATGCAAGAAGTAAGATGAAGCGAAAAGACAAAGTGGGACCATTAGTAGCTGATTCTGGAGAAACAGTGACGGATGACATGGAAACAGCAACAATTCTGAACGATTACTTTGGATCAGTGTTCACTAAGGAAAATACAACCAACATACCAAAGCCCATTAATTTATTTTGTGGAAAAGAGGAGGAAGTATTATCAGATATAAATTGCAATAAAGAGTGTGTCCTGGAAATTCTGAGTCAAATGAAAACTGACAAAAGCCCTGGAATAGACAATATACATCCAAAATTTCTGTATGAGGTAAGACATGAGGTTAGTGAGGTATTAGCCACAATATTCAATATGTCACTTAAATCGGGAATAGTCCCTAGGGACTGGAGGGATGCAGTAGTCACTCCTATATTCAAAAAGGGTAACCGTGGGTAGCCTGGAAATTATATACCAGCGAGCCTGACCTGTATAATATGCAAAGTTCTGGAAAAAATAATAAAAGCAAATATATTGGACCATCTTATGAGACACAAGATTTTAAAGGATAGCCAGCATGAGTTTATTAAAGGAAGATCTTGCTTAACAAACATGCTAGACTTTTTAGAGGAAATTCATGAAAAGCTAGACGAGGGAAAAGCAGTTGATGTAATATACCTGGACTTTGCAAAAGCATTCGATAAAGTACCTCATTCAAGACTGGCAGTCAAGCTTCAGGCCAGTGGAATTAGAGGTAAAGTTCTTGGATGGATAAAAAATTGGCTTCAGAGCAGAAGACAGAAGGTAGGTATAAGAGGCAAGTATTCAGATTGGGCTGAGGTCATAAGTGGTGTGCCACAAGGTTCAGTGTTGGGACCTCTATTGTTTTTAATATACATCAACGACATTGATGATGATATAATGTCAAAAATTTCAAAATTCGCTGATGACACAAAACTGTGTGGACAGAATGATAGTGAAGCAGAAGCAAAAATTTTACAACAAGACCTTAATAGACTATCCCAGTGGTCGGCAGATTGGCAAATGCATTTTAATACAGATAAATGCTCGGTGATGCACATTGGGAAGAAGGGAACAGATCATGAATTTAAGTTATGTGAGAAGGGACTAAAAGTTACAAACGAGGAGAAAGATCTAGGGGTCATCATGCATAACAGCTTAAAGCCATCTAGGCAATGTGCAGAGGCAGCTAATAAGGCCAACAAAATTTTAGGTATGATCAAAAGAACGATATTGAGCAGAGAGAAGGATGTAATAATAAGACTTTACAAGACATTGGTACGTCCACATTTAGAGTATTGTGTTCAAGCATGGTGTCCATTCCTGAAGAAAGACATAGAGACCTTAGAAAGAGTGCAACACAGAGCAACAAAAATGATCAAGGGATATAATAAACTAACCTATGAGGAAAGGCTAAATCACTGTGGATTGACAACCCTGGAAAAAAGAAGAGAGAGGGGGGATTTGATCGAGACATACAAAATACTAACAAACAAAGTGGAAATGCCAAGAGAAAGATTTTTTACAATGAAGCAGTATGATCGAACCAGAGGACACAACATGAAACTGTTCAAGAAACGGGTTGGGAGACATAAACAGCCATTTTTTTAGTGCAAGAGTGGTGGACAGATGGAATGAACTGGATGAGGGGATAGTAATGGCTACAACTGTAAACGAGTTCAAAATAAACCTCAGTAGTTTAGGGTATTAGATTGGACGGGAACAACAGTGGTTCTCACACAGGGCAGTCCCTACTGAACCACTTTAAACCTTGTTGTATTATATTATTATATAACTGTAAACTTTCAGTGACCCGGAACCCCTATAATAATGTCAAAATCTCTTGACCCCCTTCTATGACCAGTGCTGGCAGTGACGGGTTCTCTAAAAAGTTTAGAAGGTTATAATTTTTGCAGCGATGACACTTTTTTCCTTTCTTTTGTTCATCAAGTGTCATAATGTGGTGATGATGACCTTGTTTCTGCTTGTCAGGCTTTTCTCCATTGTATTAAAAAAAGTATTTCATGAAATTTTCAATTTTTTATCATTGTCAAAATTGAAATTGTTGACGTCAACTTCTCTTGACCCCCCCTGTCAACAACTGTCAAACTTTTTCAAACCCCCTCCCCCTAATTTTTTTACGATATTAATGGACAGCCCCTGACGTGCTTGAAACTATTGCAGAGGTTTAGAAGTGGTTGACATAGACAGGACGAAATGGTTTTTGAGACGACAAAATTAGAGTAAATTTCACTAATGATAGTAATGAAGGAGAGTCTCAGCGATACTCCTCACACGTGTCAACATAAACATGATTTGAATGAGCCTTAAATTCATATTTAAAAGAAAATGAGGCCCGTTGACGGTATAAAAAAGAAGAGACCACGTGCCTGCATACCCTATTCTCCATCCAGAGTAAAACTCCGATCTAGCCGTCTAGCTGAAACTATAATCACGCGATATGATCTGAAGCAGGCAGTGGTGGACCTAAGGGGGCGGAGGGGGCGGTCCGCCCCGGGCGGCACTTTTTCGGGGGCGGCATTTTTTGATGGTCAAATAAATATATGATTGTTTTTGTTGCCTGCCACAAGTTCGCTGTCTTAAAGGCTATGCTAAAGGCCACTGTTGCATTGAGAACTTTTTAAAAGTGAAAATCGAGATGAGACTGTAGACAATGCAAAGACCAATTCGAAAGAAATGTGTTCTGAACTGGGTATACGCATATAGCGTCGAATTCGTAAGAAGAAACGAATCGATGGTGAAGTATACGACGATGCTGCACTAGGGCACAAAGTTGAGCTAAGAAGAGAAATGTTGTCCATGCTGTACAGGCTAGTTCAAGAAATATCTTCTAGATTTGAACAGCTGCATACACTTTTAAAATAATACGACAGCCTTACACCTTCAAACCTTTTTGATAAAGAATATCATTGTCAGTTAGATGATGTTGGTGAGAATATAGAGAAGAGAGAGTTCCTCATCGAGCAGAAAAGACTGTAGACATTTGTTACCGCAGCTGGAAATATAGAAATGGAAGGTCCTTTGCAACTTCTGCAGTTCATTGAACACTATAATCTCTGTTCAAGAGAGTCAAAATTCTTACACATATACTCCTATCCTTTCAATCTGTCAATTTAGAATTATGCAGCGTCATGTACTGTATATGCGGCTAGCTCAATGAACATTTATCATAATAAGTATAACTAAACTAAACTCGACTATGGTAACGCCACCTTAGCAGGGCTCCCGAAACACCTCCACGACAGACTCCAGAGCGTACTTCATGCGGCTGCACGCCTGATCCATCGATCAAGGAAGTATGACCACATCACGCCACTGTTGATCGACCTACACTGGCTCTCAGTCCCCGAGCGAATAACGTATAAGTTGGCAACCCTCGTCTATCGGTGCCTGCACGACATCGGCCCCTCCTATCTCCGGTGCGAACTCCAGAGATCGGCAGCAGTGTTGCCAGTGTGAGTTTTTTCCAACCAAATCTGGTTTTTTGGGCCTCGTTTGGTTGTTTGGTATTTTTTTTGGCGGAATCTGTTTTTTTAAATCTGCGAAAATTAAAAAAAAATTGCATGATTTATGCAGTGAAAGTGAGAAAATTAGGAGTTTTCAGCATGTTGAAAACTTAAAAACTCTTTCGCTTGCAGAATGAAGTTTAGGCCCCCCATAGGTCTAAAGTTTACCTTTTTACCTTTTTACCTTGCTTGAAGACGACAAGACCAAGACGACCTTTTTTTGCTTGTCAGACTTTTGGAGACGTTGTTACTACGAAATTTTAAAAAAGTACACGTTTGTCGCTATTTTTAGGAATTTTATCATCTTTTTGGACCTTTTTGCGATCCTGGTTTTTTCTGGGTTTTTTAAAGGCACGATCTGGTTTTTTTCAAAATGTTCACTGGCAACACTGATCGGCACAGACAGTAGAAGGCGTCTGCGATCTGGCTCCACTCAAGCACTCCTCGTGCCGCGTACACGCCTTGCCACTGCCGGCGACCGTGCCTTCCCGGTTACCAGAGATGTAGCAAGTACACAATGCTTCAAGTACAAGTACAAGTACCTGGCCTCCGAGTACAAGTACAAGTACTTGCATTCCAAAAACTCCGAGTACAAGTACAAGTACCTGACCTCCGAGTACAAGTACAAGTACAAGTACCTGGCCTCCGAGTACAAGTACAAGTACTTGGCCTCCAAGTACTAGTACAAGCACAAGTACAAGTACTGAAGCCTCAAGTACAAGTACCGAAGCCTCGAGTACAAGTACCGATCCTTATAGCCAAATACAAACAGCAAGTAGGCCTACACTTTATTAACGGGTAGCTGTTTGTCACGGTTATTGAATAAAATGGTGCTAGAACAAAATGTCCGAGGACAAAATGTCACGAAAAAAATGTCACTGACAAAATGTCATGGGGATAAAATGTCAGCGGAAAAAATGTCAGCGGACAAAATGTCATCCTAACTCTAACCCTAACACTAATCCTAAACCGTGACATTTTTTCCGCTGACATTTTGTCCCCATGACATTTTCTACATGACATTTTGTCCGTGACATTTTGTCCTCGGACAGTTTGTCCGGCCACGAATAAAATTGACACTATTAGCATCTAAATATCATCACAGTTGCACTAAAAAAATAGAGATGATAGTCTTGCATCGGTCATATTAGCCCTATGCGGTCTCGCGATCAAGCCAGCTTGGCTAAATACGCATTTAATTGGTGCGCCAGAAGCAGGCACACTAAGGTCTTTAATTAATGGCTGCATTATACAGCCTGTTGAACTCCTTTCTATTAACTTCACTGTTCCAAAATACGATGGTATCGGTGGCTTCATCATAAATATCGTTGAGTTCCAGGTACTTGGCCATCTGTGAGGATGTGCTTGTCATTAGCCTAAAGGAACAGCATTACTGGTACCCTTGAAGTACATGTACCAGAGATGTAGCAAGTACACAATGCTTCAAGTACAAGTACAAGTACCTGGCCTCCGAGTACAAGTACAAGTACTTGCATTCCAAAAACTCCGAGTACAAGTACAAGTACAAGCACCTGGCCTCAGAGTACAAGTACAAGTACTAAAATTTGTACTCGAGTACAACTCGAGTACAAGTACAAGTACCAAGTACTACATCTCTACCGGTTACCGCAGCGAAAGCCTGGAATCGTCTTCCAGTCTGTGTTCAATCATCACCTCTGGATATATTTAAGAAGCGACTGAAGACTTGGCTGTTTATTATTATTATTATTATTATTATTATTATTATTATTATTAATTCTGACAATTTCATATAGCGCAATACGCATAGCGAAGGCTAAAGTCAAGAGCGCTTTACAAATGTCCCTAATAGGAGATGTTAAATAAATATGTTTTAAGGTTCCTAGTGAACAGTTCAGGAGATGTCGCCCTAGTCACGTCCGCCGGCAGTGAGTTCCAAAGCAAAGGGTTGCCCCTCGAAACAAAAAGGGCTAAGGCTCTCTCTTTCTCTCTCTCTATTCGTTCTTCAACCCTAACGCCGTTCTCTTCCTCCCCTATGAGCTGTCTTCTAGAATATAGCCGCAAACGCATTCCTACATCACACATACGTTTACGCATACATTTACACCAAGGCAATTAAATACCTAAGGCATGGCAGGGACCCAAGGCAATTAACTCCGTCGACCCGTAAAGCCTCAAAAGGGGCCTTTGCTAGCGATCCCTGTCTCCGTAAATCCTGGTTTGAGTCTTCATTGTTTCTGCAGGACATAGCCACCTGTCAAACCACCCATTGTTCGTCAACAATAGGCATGCCATCACCTTGCATACCTTGCGCGCCCGCCCACCTGTCAGACCATTGTTCGCGGAAGTGCCAGAAGCATTCATTGGACAATTGAATGTGTCAATAATAAAGCGTCTGCATACCTCGCCTGCTGGAGAACAACCAGTAATATCCACCAGGGCTCCCGGGGAACAGGGAATGTTGGTACAGAGGGAAAGGGGTGAGAGGGTTAAAGCATTACGGCATGGCAGAAACCCTTTTTTGCATACAGGTCAAGTGGGCGTGGTTATCTGACGTCACTGGAGGATTTCAACGACCGTTTGCTACTGAGAAAGCGTACCTAAGAATATAAATGGTACCTTTTCTTTTTATAACAACTTTATTTCTTAAACTTCACAGACGTTTCGAAATACCAGTCACCTTCCTGTATGTGCAATAGTTGATTTTGTAAATTTTAGATTGATAAATCAAGTATAAGCTTTACAACAGCAAGAAAAAGAGTGTTTAAATGTATCTAAGAAAACAAAAACGATGATAGTAAGCAAACACAAAAATGAGAAACACAACATCTCAATTGATAACACTAAGTTGGAACAAGTAAAGGAATACAAATATCTGGGCAGTTTCATAACAGAAAATGGACGATGTACAAGAGACATAAATGCCCGAATTGCTATGGCCAAAGAAGCCTTTTGGAAGCAAAAAGATTTACTAAGAGGAAACCTAGACCTAACACTAAAACTACGAATCCTGAGATGCTATGTATACACGGCTATCACATTCTCCTGCGAATGCTGGACTCTAACAAAGCAGTTGAAAAATAAAATGGTGTCGGGTCAATTCATCGCACGCCAATTGATCTCGTCAAATTGGTCGCGCAAAATTGATCGCGTGGTCAATTCGTCGCACGCCAATTGATCGCATGCCAATTGAACGCATCAACGATAAAATACTACTATACTATCAAAGTTGTAGCTAAATCAAGTCCCTTTTTGCGTTTATTGGTTTCATAGTCTACCTTGCTGCATTCCCGCTTCAACTGTGGTGCTATAGAAGTTTTTTAAAATTAAGAGTTAAATCGGTACTACTTACTTTGAACATTTACACCAAATTTAAAGATTTTTATCTAGTATTATCTTATAATTTTTCGGCTGGTTTTGCGGCCAATTTTCACACAGGGCAGTCCCTACTAAACCTCTAGTAGGACTTAAGATCTCGATCTATAGAAGTCTCAGAAGACATTTTTAGTGCAAAGCTCCGTTCGGTGATATTGCGATCAACTGGCACGCGATCAATTTTGCGCGACCAATTTGACGCGATCAATTGGCGTGCGATGAATTGACCTCGAACCAAATAAAATACAGGCCTTTGAAATGTGGTGCTTCAGAAGAATCTTGAAAATTAGCTGGCAAGAGAGAATAACAAATGAAGAGGTACTAAAGAAAATTGGAGAAAAGAGACAACTCTTGACAGAAATTATAAACAGGAAAACACAGTATGCTGAACACATAATGCAGGGTTCAAGCACAGAACAAGCAAAAGTCCTATTACACTGAGTAACGAAAAAAAATGTTTTTCATTAACTGATAAAAATTGTGGTGATTTAATACAATTAGGCTATGTTGAATCCAAATATAACCACCAAAATCTTCTATCACGTCAGAATTTTTAGTTATGAGCAAATAGAAAAATTGCATTAGTCTACTATAATTCACTGGTCAACAAGGTTTTTGTTTCCTGTGCAATTTCTGGTGTTCCAGGTAGATTTTGTCATGCTGATTACAGGAATAATTTTGAAATTTTCCTATCACGTAAGTTTTTTGAGAAAAAGCTGATTTTAAATTTTAAAATTATAAGAATTTTAAAATCGTGGTTTTCGAGAGTTATCTGAGTTATGGGTATTCAGGTTAGGCAAGAATCTTATGTGACCGCCATAACAGATGTAATATGCACTGCTGGCTCACTTAACTACATGGATTTTGAAAATCAGTATAATTAGGCATGCCCAGACATGCCCAGACGCGCCCAAACCTGTCTTCAAGACTACATGCCTAGCATGTATTGTTGCTATGGTTACGCAGTCCTATATAAATACCAAGCAGCACTAGGAAGCAGCTGCAGTCTTTCTATTTGATGAGACATAACTGTTTAGTTAAAGGCTGTGAATTGAATATATTAACTAATTTAATTAAAGTTTCTGAAATGTCGCGTCGATGTCGCAATAGCAGTGACACGTTCTGCTACATCTGTGGAGAGTTTACGTTGAAATCACAGAAGCGGAGTATGACAGCAATCATAAAGAAAGGATATGAGTTATACTTTGGATGCAAAATTGGCGACCAGGACAAAGTAAGGGCACCTCATATATGTTGTTCATCTTGTGCTACCAGTCTGCGAGCTTGGCTTGCAGGTAAGCGTCCATCCATGCCATTCGCCATACCAATGATATGGAGGGAGCAGAATAATCATGTAACGGATTGCTATTTCTGCATGACGAATGCTACAGGATTTTCTTCAGAGAATAGGAAGTCTATTGAGTATCCTAACCTTGCCTCGGCAATGAGACCAGTTCCACACGACGAGAGTCTTCCTGTTCCAACCCCCCCCCCCGAGTTTTGGACACTGGAGGACGAGGACGAGCATGCAGAGACAGATGAAATGCTGCAGATAGTTGATGATTCAGCTACGGAAGACCCAGAGTTTGAGCCATCGACATCCAGCAATCCTCTTTTGATTTCTCAGGCAGAGCTCAATGATCTGGCCAGATACTTAGATTTGTCAAAAAATCAAGCAGAATTGCTTGGATCTAGGTTGCAAGGATGGAATCTGCTCTCTCCAGGTACAAAAATTTCAGTATTTCTTAAACGGCATGAAGACTTGACTCGATTCTTCAAAAAAAATCGACAGTCTTACTTTTTGCATTGACATTGATGGATTGCTTTCTCCTTTCGGCTGTAAGCACAATCCATCCGAATGGCGACTTTTTGTTGACTCTTCGCTGTTAAGTTTAATTGCTGCACAATGGCAATTCATACCCTTCAGTACCCATTGGACATGCTGCTTACATGAAGGAAACATATGAGAACATGCAGCTGCTATTGAAACACATAGAATACTCGATATACAACTGGAATATATGTGGAGATCTGAAAGTTGTTGCAATTCTACTCGGTCTGCAGCTAGGCTACACCAAGTACTGCTGCTTTCTTTGCGAGTGGGACAGCCGAGCCAGAGATTCACATTATGTGAGAAAGGTCTGGCCACCTCGCAGGGACTTGGTTCCAGGACAGAAGAACGTTAAACATGATCCTCTCGTTGATCCGAAGAACATTTATCTCCCACCGTTGCACATCAAACTTGGGTTAATGAAAAACTGTCAAAGCAATGAACAAAGAAAGTGAAGCCTTTACATACTTACGACAGATGTTTCCATGCACCAGTGATGCTAAAATAAAAGAAGGCGTTTTTGTTGGCCCACAGATTCGAGAGATGCTCAAGGACAGTCGCTTTGAGGGCCTTCTGCAGGGTGCCGAGCATGTTGCCTGGACAGCCTTCAGGGATGTTGTTGCTAACTTTCTGGGCAACTACAAGGCGCCAAACTATGTTGAACAAGTTGGAAATCTGCTACAAGCTTACAAGGCAATGAAATGCAACATGTCACTGAAGATACACTTCCTTCATTCTCACTTGGACTTCTTCCCGGACAATCTCGGCGCCGTCAGTGATGAACATGGTGAAAGATTTCACAAAGACATTGCCAGCATCGAGAAACGCTACCAGGGAAAGTGGAGTCCGTCTATGCTCGGAGACTACTGTTGGTCACTGATACGTGAAGCACAGGACAGTGACTACAAACGAGAATCTAGAGCACAACATTTCTAATTTTCTCATGTCTTGTCATTATTGCCTAGATCCTTCTGTAGGATTATGTTGCAGAAGACGTTACAATACTAAATGCTAAATTGTCGATTTCTTACAAACCTTATGTGATACAGAAATTTTAATTACATACAGCTGTGTGAAAAAGTCCTGCACGTTTCACGTTTCACGCTCCTCACAAAAATTTTGTTGTCAGGATCCATAAGGCAATCACACAATAATTAGCAAATTCTTTACCAAAAACATCAATACCTGTTGAAATATATTGAGATTTGCATATCCTAAATCGTTAATGGTTAATCAGATATTCATAAAAAATCCCTAAATCCTATAAACGTGCAGGACTTTTTCACACAGCTGTATTTGTGTTCAGCAAGTCAAAATCTATTAGTTTCACCAAAATTTGTAGAGGAAACAAAAACTTGCATAAAATTTGTTGACTATAATTACAAAGACACTGCGATGCAGCAGCAGACGACATACAGCTCTACCGAAGTAGTAAACCTGCAAAGCTTCGAAACTCGATTAACCTACAGTACTCGAGGAGTGCATAGCAGAGGTTGCAAAAGTGTTCAAACAGAATCGTTTTAAACTTAATCCTCTGACAACAGAATTCATTGTCCTCGGCCACAGTAAGCAGGTGACGAAGGTCGACATCGACGAGCTGAACCAAGGAGGAATCCACATCAAACGAACGTCCGTAGTTAGAGACCTAGGAGTCATACTAGATGAACATCTCACCATGGCTCAACACAGAGACGTCATTTCATTGTTTTTCAGGGGACAAGACAATTTCGATGTGGCAAGTTTGCGAAAAATTTGACGACCTTTTTTAGCCTTTCATTCATTTTGACGACATCAAGCCTCTCCTTCAGGGGCGGACGACCTTTTATTTTGCTTTTCATTTTAATTAAAGACAACTTAACAGTGGTGATGGTGGGAAAATTTGTTCCCTATAAATCAGGGGGTGCAAAACAAGTATATATTACAAACATTGGTGGAAAAACTTTTTTTCTAAAAATCAGGGGGGAGCAACGGCCCCCTGGCCCCCCAAATGACGTCCCTGGCTCAACAGGTTAGCAAAGTCGTCTCTGGAAGTTTCTACCAACTGAGAAAACTGACTATAATTTTAGACTCACTGACCGAAGATGCGGCGAAAGCTTTAGTACACGCATTCATTGCTCCACGCATTGACTATTGTAATAGTCTATTACCATATGCCACCGACAAGCAAATAAAAAGGCTCCAGGTCGTACAAAACTCAGCTGCACGATTACTCACACGGACCAACCGAAGGCAGCATACGTCACATATCATCCGAAACCTTCACTGGCTACCGGTCGCACAACGCATCGAATTCAAAATTTTATCTCTAGTTGACAAGTGCCTACGAGCCGAGGCACCTCAATATCTCACCAGACATTGTCAACTATTAAGGAACCAGAGTCGTACAAGGGAATTCAGATCAAATAACACTCGCATCCTCCAGACACCAAGAACCAGGACCAGGATGGGTGATTGCACTTTCCGAGTACGCGCCCAAAACTGTGGAATGATCTACCTGCTCACTCGCGCGATGAAACCATGTCACGAGACTATGACGAGAAATGTTTTTGAACAGATTAAAAACATACTTGTTTAAGAAAGCGGCCGAGGCGCACTAGACAACTAGTGCGCCTTATGAAATAAATTATTATTATTATTAGTTGACTTTATGAATGAATGAATGAATTATGTCAAAAACTTTTGACCCCCTAAGATCAGTGACAGGTCCCCCTAAAAAGTTTTGAAGGCCATTATCTTTTGTGCGGTGATGACCTTTTCCCTCTTTTTGCTCATCTAGTGTCAACATTATTACCTTTTTTGCTTGTCAGGGTTTTCTTCGTTATAATAAATAGTATTCCATGAATTTTTTAAATTATTTGTAAAAAGTGAAATATTTGAAGACAACTTCTCTTGACCCCCTCCCCTATCAACGACTGTCAAACTTTTTCAAACCATCCCCCTATTTTGTTGAGGTAATTAATGGACAGCCTTCAGCGATACTGATCATCGAAAATAAGCTCGTGGAGAGTATCAACGACTTCGCGCAGCTAGTGGAGGCCTTTTAAGCTTTGCAGCTTTGCTGCAGCTAAAAGTCGTCGACGACATGTTTGGACAATATAGACTAATTATCAATAGGCCTACACTATTAATATTAAAAGCAGACGGTGACAGACCGACCATGCCCACGTGATCGTGTACACTGACTGCATGATTGCAATGCAAGTTTACTTGAGTCGAAGTTAATGCCATTGAATTGTTTCAGTTTATCAATGATGTTTGTGTCGTTTTTACTGTATAAACTCTAAAGGGATCGCGATGGCGCCGGTGGGCCTAAGAATATGAGTACCGGGCCTGAAAATGTTAATCCGCCACTGTGTTCATTGCTTGGACATTGCTCGGACAACTAATTTGAGCCCACGGGAAGTTTGGAACGGGGACAGAGCCTTTCGGAGAGGCAACCCAATCCTTTGGAACACTCTGCCAAGGGTGGTCACATGGAGACTTCGCCAGGAGCGTTTTTGAAAACACACCTGTTTAAAGTTTCTTTTGGTTGTTAGACGCCTTTGACTTTAGCCTTAGTTATGCGTACGGCGTCGAATAAATTGTCCTGTATAATAATAATAATAATAATAATAATAATAATAATAATAATAATAATAATAATAATCGGCATTGTTGATCCCATGGTTGTGATTATATTCGACTGTCACTTCAGCTAGCATCCCATCATGAACCCAATGGTAGCGTCGTCTTGCATCACATGTGTCTTTCCTTATCTGAAAGTAGAAAAAAGTTTTACATAATTGTTTGAATCCTTCTATTAAAGAAAGTTGAAGAAACAAATCCAATGGCGAAAAAGAATCGTATTAATATGCATAAGCCTAGCCGATCACGTGACTTATTGATAATTTGTTAACCGGCATTATTATTACTGTCTTTATCTGGATTAGCAAATTAATGTTACAATTTCGAAAAATGCAGACCGGACATCGAGAATTATATAATAAGATATTCGTAGGCCTGCTAGTCTTTCATATTTAACAGACATTTTTGTTTAAGGCATAAGCCTAACCGTCGGGGCGCTTAGTTTGTTTTTGAAACGGGCCTACTACAAAGGTTTAAACTGGGCCTGTTTATATATGCTTAAAGATATTGGGGCATCCCTGTATTATCTGACCCCCATGAGAAAAACATGTGTATATTATGTAACAAGATTTTGATGACGTGTTTTGCACTTCCAACTGAAACCATCTAGAGTTGCATTTCGTGCTTGCCACGAACACTCTCCTCCGCAATTGCAAATCATTTAATTAGCAAGCAATTCATTTTCTTTATACCACGAAATACAGTTTTCTGTTGTCATCGTCACATTAAGATGCAAATAGTTCAAACCTTGGAGCAATAATACACAGAAGAGAACATGAGCCTAAGCAGGCCTGCTTAACGGCTGAAGCAAGCTATGGGCGTGTGGGCGGAGCCTATCCGCCATATGTTTTTACGCAAAACATAGGAAAAAGCCCAGATTGCGTTTTTAAAAAGCCCAGAAAAGCCCGGATTTGAAAACGGGCTCAAAAATTCAAAAGTTGCGAACATTTTCAATCTCGCTGGAATGATTCAGCAAACGTTCGACGATTATTTTAATCAATTATTTCATTATAAATTAAATGAAACAGTATTGAATTCGAATGCTATCACCCTTGGATGTCGCCTATCGCAAACGCAATGTTGCACAAGCAACATTGCGTTTGCGAAGACAGAGCAGCAGAAAATGGCGCCGACCAATGAAAAAAGTCTCATGAATATTCATGTCCAGTATACAGATTTTGATTGGCGGGCGCCATTTTCTGCTGCTCTGTCTTGAGGTGCGCGTTAACAAATATGGCGTCCACAGCTGGCTTCAACATACAGGCTTATGCTGGACGCATGGTTCAAACTAACTGGCGGATGAGAAAACAGTACACGCGCCATTATGTTAACAACTGAAAAGAAAGAACAGTAAACATCATCATTCATTTCCTTACGTCATTAAACCATGCGTCCAGCATAAGCCTGTATGTTGAAGTAAGCTGTGGACGCCATCTTTGTTAACGCGCAACATTGCGTTTGCGATAGGCGACATCCAAGCGACATCCAAGAGTGATAGCATTCGAATCGAATACGTTTCATTTAACTTATAATAAGATAATTGAATTAAATAATCATTGAAAATTTGCTGTAATCATGCCATCGTGTGCAGCTATTTCAAATCTGGGATTTTCTAGGGCGTTTTAAAGACGCAATCGCGGCTTTCTCTTATGTTTTGCGTGAAAACATATGGCGGATAGGCTCCGCCCACTCGCCCATAGTTTGCTTCAGCCGTTAAGCAGGCCTGCTTAGGCTCAGGTTTTCTCCTGTGTATTATTGCTCCAAGCATTAAACTGTTTCTTTGAATCCGTTACTTTCTTGGAAAAAACATGAGGAAAAACATGAGGGGTCAGATAATACACGAATGCCGATATTGGCAAGCATTGGCGAAACCAAAGTTCCAGAATAGAGTCACCACCATGGCAGATCTGCACAGCCAATATCCAACCAATGGGTATGACGAAGCGTCGAAAGCTTGCGTTTGGGTCAGGGGCGGAACACCAATCACAGTGACTTTTGATTATTATTATTATTATTATTATTATTATTATTATTATTATTATGACCTTTTTTGCCATGTTTTTTTCCATTATAATAAGAATGTCACGTAAGTACAGCTGTAACTTGCTATTGTTGAAAGTTATACTGGCTAAGTTGTCATTCGGACGACAACGTCATGAATTCCTCTTTCGATGCCATCAATTCGATGCAGACCAATCTCCTTGTACGTGTCGTTCTGAACTCGATCGCGAGCTCTTGCCTCTTCCGACGTGAATATATCTTTAGCCATGTTGCTGTCGGCGCCGACGTCATGCTCCTGTATTGCTCCAACCGGACCTCCATCAGGCAACAGGTCGATAATTGGTATGGACGGTGGAACAGTTTGCTCTCGTTTTCCTGCTTTTGGCGTTTTCTTCCGATTCATTTTCTTCTTGATGTTTTCTCCAAAGCGAGACTTTTCGTCTTTTTCATCTTCAGTCCATTCCTCAGTAGCTTCAGATTTTTCAGGTGGAGATTCATTCTCTGTCTCCTTCGGCATTTCTGGCTCATTTACCCCAGCTATGTCGTTTTCATTCTCGTAGAGAACTTGCTCTGCTTTGGTGGCGTTCTTGCTTTTGTATTCCTCCTGCTTTTTCTTCTTCTGTGGAGCGGTTTTGTCGTCGACGATGAACAGTTCGCTCGCCTCCTCATTCGACTCTTCGATTTCGACGTCGTTCGTCTCAACGTCAGTCATAAACTTGAATGAATGCAGCTCTGGCAGGTTTTTGGTTTTCGATGAAAATGTTCCTTTAAAAGCTACGTTATTGAATCGCTGTGTGCAGGCTGAGAGACGCTGGAATAGGTAGAATGCCTCTCTCGGATCTCCTGTAACGCATGCAATTCGGCGACCAATTTCGGCAATGAACTCGCTGCCTTCTGCGTTGAGTGGTCCCATAGTTTCAAATGCAATCGGGATAAATTTGTATGAGACGGGAAGGCCGGAGTATTTGTGATGCTTGCGTGTTGCTGCATTTTCCGCTGCGGCCCCGAGTGAGTGTGAGGTCAGATGCAAGTAGGATTTGGCGCAGGTGTGGACAGATGTGACGTCCCATGCCACGTATTTGCCACTGGCCCAAGGAATGAGAGTGGCTCCATCTGGTCTCTTTCCATCGGACCGTAGGAGACCCAGCGGTTCTTTCGTGCTCGGGACACCGGCTTTTTGAAGAGCCTGCCAAATGATGTCGTTCAGTGTGCAATGTCTGATAGAACGGCCGGCGGACAGTCTGCAGACAAAGCCGTGTTGTCCGCGTGGATCGACGATTTCTCCGCATTGACATTTATGTGGCGCACAGATATTAAGACCTAGTCGGAGACCAACCGCAACTCTAATAGCTTCGTTGTCCAGAAATAGGCCGCAGGAAGCTAATGGTAAGGCGTGCAGCCAATCTCCCGCATGTGGGGCAGCGACTGCGGTAAGCCTGGCTCGGTTGAAAGGATCAGTGTAGCTGTCCCAGATTTGTTTGCGTGTTGATTCTATTGCGGGTCCTTCCCACGCTTTTTGTGATGTTGGTAGAGATTCGATAATTGAGGAGGGTGCTTTGATCTTGATGATCAGCTGCGATACGAGTGGATCCTGCGTGTCTAATGGCCCGAGGATGGCCGACTTCGTACGTTCAGTTGACGCGGCTGAAGCTAAGTAAGCATAAGGAGCCAGCGTCGACACCGCACGAAATCCAAGTCCACCCTCGCGGATTGGTAGAGTTGCCTGGAGCCACTGCGTATCATCCAAGTCTACATTCAAGATATTCTGAATACCGGTGCGCATGATTTTATCAATAACTTCAAGAAGCGGGTGTTCGCTGCACGGAGAACATCTTAACAGGTGGGTAAGTTTAGGTGCTCCAAACGATGATCTGAGGAGAATAATCGCATGTTGTGTAGGAAGACAACAGAGACGCTTGATTGCATCCTCGAGTGTAGCGCATTGTTTTCTGAGCGATTCATCAAGTGCCGATCCTTTGAAAAGTGGTGCACCGAGTAATTCCAAAGAGCCAAACTCGACGCGTCTGAAATCGTTGAAGGCGTCGCTGACAACAGAAGATTCGCCATAGATCTCGCATTTGCGTCGGTTGAGGCTGATCCCCAAGCTAGTCTCGAGTTCGATGATCTTACTAAGATCGTTCATTACTGCTTTCTGTGACCCTCCGAGCGTCAAATCGTCTAGATATCCAATCTTCAACTGTGAATGGAGGGAACGTAGAGTTGGCTGCAGAGGAAGACAGAAAAGTAGCGGTCCTAATGGGTCTCCTTGCTGAGGCCCCATTTCTGACCTTATTGCAAACGGACCAAATTGGAGAATTGAAGGGTAAGCGTAGCTTTGGTGTATGAAGGGGTAAAGCTCAGGAATATGTTCGTAGACCGACCTCAGCATCACGTCCCGTCTAACGCTGTTGAAGGCGTTAGCGAAGTCTAGTTTAACAAATAGCTGGTCATGATGCATATTCGTAATGAAGGTGCGAGCGGCGTGAACTGCAGCCTCGCATCCACCTGGGCATCCCACTCCGATCTGAATTGGAATAAGGTCTGGAGCCAGCTTGCTAACTGCATATCGGTTGGCGCATTTAGCAACCAGACGACGCCAGATGTAACCGATAGCAATAGGTCTTAATCCGCCAGTTTTCTTAGACAAGGCTATCAGGTTGCCTCCAAAAAGAATAGGTATTACCTGTTGAGGGCATTTTCCCGACAAGATGACGTTGGTAAAATCGGTTAGGGCCCTCAACAGTTCCGCCGCCGACTCTTTGTTTTTCACCAGTTCGACCAGATGTTGAGGTCGGAAGCCATCCGGTCCACCTGCAGAGCCTTTAGGAAAAGAATTGATTGCCTGTTCAACGTCCTGAACAGTGACTTTTAGGCAGGTGGTAATTGCGGTCGGAGTCGGTAGGCACCTCATTTCTTCTTGGTATGTATTCGGAGGGTGTTTTTCCAGTAATGCGGCGAAAGAGTCTGCACTCGGTTCGATCGGGTGATCGTTGTCGCAGAGAATGCGAGTGGCGGCCCGAATATTTCCGTCCTCCAGTTTGGCAGTAACCGCAGCGATTAGCCTTTCATCGGGAGATTTCGGTTTAGGCTTAAAGCAATGAGGCTTTGTAAGTTTCGCGGTGTCGATTTCCTGTATGATCGAGCTTTGGTTCAATCGACTTTTAATGATCTGAGACAACTTACGGTTGCGTCCCGCGCGGCTCGGCTGACGAAGGAAAGTTGTCGCGAATCCTAAAAGAGCCCGCCAAAGTTCTTGATTTTCGGGATGTGCAGCAATTGATCCGAGAATATCAGTCAATTTACTAGAACAAGCGAAAAGAGCTGATTTCGGAATATGCTTAATCACGCGGACTTGTGGGTCCGGATGATTCAGAGAGTCGGACATTGTGCTGGAATTATGAATGATCGGTAGATTTCGACGATCAGTGATCTGATAAACTTGGGAGGTGTCAACTGCGGTGGTGAGCGGAGGAAGGTGAGATCCTGGGCAGCGACTGTTTCGAGGGCCGTGTTCGTGGACGGTTCCATCTCGGATGTGCAATTGTCTTTGTACAAAGCAATGACTGCATACGCCGCTCGCTTTTCGCGTCGTTCGAGGAAGATCGTTGTTTTCATTAATAACGGACTCCATGATAACGTCACAGATGGCGGTTAAATACCAGCATTCAGGCCGAGCGTTAAAGTTAATAATTCAAAACATACGACCTCTCAACGCTAGTCTCCTTTCAACTGCAGAAACAAACGTAAGCATGGGGTTCCACGAATGGTGAAATTAATCCCCAAGAACACTGACTCCAGGGCCACCGAACAACATGAATTATATTCCAGGAATTAAAAAATAACTGTTTTAAAACGCTAATTTAAACAGAGCCCTATGTCCTGTGTCCGAATAGCTCCTCGTCATGGCATTTTTTATCATTTATCGATGAAACAACACGTGGCCAATACCGTCGCCGGATGTTTCGCTGGTCTACGATTGAAACGTCTCCACTACAGTCCTTAAGTCGCTGGTCAGTGCTTTAGTGCTGACAAGACTGGACTATGGCCACCCTCGCATTTTATTATTATTATTATTATTATTATTATTATTAAAGTTAAGATTACTGTGGTAACTAATCCATAAAGACTACGTGAAAACATTACAATGTCAAAACAGAATCATAACTAGTTCGAAATAGCCAGGTCTTTAAGCGCTTCTTAAACGTATCTAGTGATGGTGAGAGTTGAATGGCCAGTGGTAAACCATTCCAGACCCGTGGTGCTGCCACGGGAAATGCACGATCACCCACGGCAGAGAGACGCATTCGCGGAACGAATAGCGCTGCAGTGGAGGCCGATCTCAGACGTTGTCGACCATCGAGATCTGAGACACGATGCAGTTCTGTCTTTAGGTATGCTGGGCCAATGCCATTCAGACACCGGAACACCAATGACGCCAGCTTGTATTTGATACGTTCTGGCACTGAAAACCAGTGTAGATCTACCAGTAGAGGTGTCATGTGGTCGCTCCGTCCAGATCGGTTAATCAAACGCGCGGCAGCATTCAGCACCGTCTGAAGACGGTTGAGGAGATAACTAGGAGTCCCTGCGAGGGTGGCGTTGCCATAGTCCAGTCTTGTCAGCACTAAAGCACTGACCAGCGACTTAAGGACTGTAGTGGAGACGGATCGTCGGATACTCCGTTTCAATCGTAGACCAGCGAAACATCCGGCGACGGTATTGGCCACGTGTTGTTTCATCGATACAGTACGGTCTAAGAAGATGCCTAGATTCCGAACCGAGGTAGTCGGCTGCAGCTCCAGATCGTCAATACGAACACACGCCGTGGGTAAGAGGTGCTGCTGCCGGTCAGTAGCGATCCATAGAACTTCTGTCTTGGCAGCATTAAGCTGGATTCGTTTGGATCTCAGCCAGTTTGTCATCTCTGCAATGCACATTGTCACGCATTGCTGCAGTTGTTTGGTGGCGGCTGGCGTGCAGCTCCCATAAATCTGTGTTAGGTTAGGTTAAAAAGTCAATTTATATAGCGCAAAGACATGAACGAAAAGTCAAAGGTTAGAGCGCTTTACACTGATACGATATCTCGAAGAAATAAGTTTTAAGTTTCCTTGTGAACGATTCAAGATTGGACTCTAGATGTGTGTCATCAGCGTAGAGATGTGCCCGTAGTCCGTATTTTTGAGCTATGCCAACCAGGTCAGCCACATAGAGAGCGAAGAGTATGGGTCCAAGTGGGTCCTGTGGGACTCCACGATTGACTGAGGATGGCAGCGTCGAGGAGTTGGCGCAGCGTACGAATTGAGTTCGTAGATCAAGGTAAGATGAGACCCACTGCAGGGCTGAGTTGCAGACCCCATAGGATGCTGTCAGCCTCTGCAATAGTGTAGCATGATCTACCGTGTCAAATGCGGCAGTGAAGTCTAAAAGTACCAGCACCACCACTTTACCAGCATCAAGTTCCCGTAAGATGTCCGTGGTGACCTTCAGAACCGCTGTTTCAGTGGAGTGGAATGCACGATAAGCCGATTGCAGTTCTGGTAGCAAGCCATAGGACGAAAGATAGTCAGTAAGTTGATGTAATACCAGACGTTCTAGTAGCTTCGAAAGTACTGATAGATTAGAAATTGGTCTGTATGATTTAACATCCGCAGCATCCAAGGTGGACTTCTTGATACGTGGGGTAATGAAGGCTGACTTAAAGGTTGACGGCACTATCTCAGTGGCCAACAAGCGAAAAGCTCTGCGATATATGGTGCCAGAATGTCTGAACACTTCTTAAGTAGCCGAGTTGGTAGTGGATCACTGGAGCAGTGCTTATCCGGTAGAGCGCGTATGCCAGCGATCACTTCATCGATTGTCAGAGTCCGGAAAGAGCTGAGTGAACAGTGAGGTGCCGCGGAGGTGAATGTAGGCAGTTCATGTATCGATGTGGCCGACCATACTCCCCCGACCTTCTCGCTGAGATATTCAGCAAACTGCCCTGCAGTGATCGTGTCAGGCACTGGCGTACGACCGCGCCCGAGTAGAGTGTCCAGAGACTGCCAGAGACGACGAGGGGAAGACCGTTCAGAGTTCACTTTGTAACTCCAGAAGGTTTTCCGTTTTCGACGAAGGAGTTGTCTGTAGACTCTACGTTGCGCATTCCATGTGGAGGCCGCATCAGCAGCATCCTCCGGATGAGCCCGGCGCGCATAACGCTCAGCCAATCGCAAGGCTTTTTTAGCACCCCGACATTCCTAATCATACCACGGATCAGAGGAGCGGCGCTGGCAAGTTACTGTTTTCGTTGGAATCAACCTGTCCAGGATGTTGATAATCTGACAGTTATAAAGGTTTGCCATCTCCTCCACATCCATCATTGACCACGCTTCAGGATGGCAGAGTGGAGAGAGCGCAAGTTCTCTCAGAAAAGTAATAGAGTCCAGCTTGCCCCATGTTCGTCGAGTGGATGAGGCGTAGACCGGGCAGGGCCGAGTAAGCGGCACGTTCCATAACAACAGGTGATGGTCTTAAAGTCCTACGTCGACCACATTCACCGATGGCGACGAAATGTCTTTGTGGAACGCAACAACGTCTAACATGCCGCCCTCAGTATGCGTCGATTCCGTGTTATTGTAAGTAATGTTATATGAATTAAAAAGTTCATTCAGTTGACGACTTGCTGCGTCATTGTCTCGGTCAAGTCGCACATTCAAATCGCCCACCACGTAGATCGGATCAGTAAGCGACGCCAGATCCCCCAGTAAGTCGGACAATTCCGCGAAGAAGAGTTGATTAACAGCAGATGATCCAGGTCTGTATATTACAACTAGCACGCAGGACAGTTAATTAATTAAGAGAAAACTCGTGCACAAACGAATTCGAAGGTCTGGACTTTCCTCGGAATGTCGACCCTTACCAAGCGTATCCCAGTAGTAGCACAGATGGCGACACCGCCATGATTGGTGGTTAGACGTTCACTATCGCCAGGAGAGCGTGGGCGCGCCTGTTCCACTACCTGGAATCCATCATAGAGAAGGCGGCCGATCCAGGCGGAATTCGGGTCGTGCCAAGTCTCGCACAGACTTATAACTTGGATCTGTCGATCTCGACAAATTTCTAGCAGATCATCCAGCCTATTGGTCAACGAGCGAATGTTTATGAGACCGAACGTCAAGGCTTTGCCGGTAGTAACAGCATGGCGGAGGCATCGCACAGGTGAAACCAGCGATGGACGACGAGCCTCTCGTTCAGGAAGGTTCCATCTAGGAAAATTCGCAAAGGTGTATGCTCCATTCGTAGCTTGCACGATAACTGATCTATAACATCGCCGTCCAGCACGCTTGCCACGGTGGCGAGGAGCGTTGTTGAGGTGACTGTTACACCTTTGTAGGCTATGTTTAGTTCGAGAATTCTTTCAATGACTTGCGGCACCAGTCGGGAACCGGCAGCACACTGAAGTAACTCGCCATGCGTATATCTAATCATTGAGCCCGCCCGTAGTGCATACCTTGTGCACAACTCCGCACCGATACATTGTAGGCCTACGGTTTGACAAGAAAAGAAATTAAAACGAACGTTCAGAATGATCCTTTCACGGCGCGGCCTCAAAATCCTCAAAAATCCAGCTGAGAAACGTTGCGGCGGCCATCTTGATCAACCGTGATATTCAAAATGTTAAAGGTGTTGATGATAACACAAATCCGTTTCATCCAAATTTCACCAAAGTCACTCAAATAAATATAAAATCGGTACTATTTCCGGACGGACAGTCGAACAGTACAAATTTTAGTGCATCGTAATGAGCCGAACGAAGAAATAATCCGACAAAAACAGCATTTAATCGCACTATCGAAATTATTTGGCATCCACACGCGGCGCCACCTAGCGATCAATAGTATTGGAATAGTATTGGAATAGTATTGGATTTAGGCCGTGAGTTCTGAACTATACTTTGAGATTTATTTTGTGGCATATATTGTAGAGAGGCCACAAAGCTTAACACAACTAAGCCTGTTGTCGAGAAAAATATCCCAGCATCAATCCAAATAAGATTCTTTTAGAGTTTGTACAAATCCTACGACTGGTCCAAATCTGAATACGGGGCCCAACCAAACTGCCCTCGTTAATGCACTAGTGCTGGCAACGCCTGGCATATGTAACAGATGATGTTGTGATTGATATGGTGAAAATGACATCGATTACAAATATGACAATAACCCAACCTAATCCAACCCAACCCATGGGTTAATCCAACACATGAACACCGCCGCTGAATGACACCGATTGATTGTATCAAGAATGTAAACAGTTTGAACAATGTCGATGCCCAAAGAACTTTATGCAGAATTTGGCTTGTTATTTTCAAGCTAATATATCAATATGTCATGTATAGCCTCCTACACATTAGATATAGTTCAGTATGTCGCCCGATAAAAGTTCACTGCTTTTACGCTACCAAGAGCAGTGATCTGGTTCTATTACAGATCACAAAGCTGCAGTCATACACCTGGAGGCTAAGTAAGCCTGTGTGAAAACCTCTGATGTAACCATCTGCATTCAATAACCTAGTTTATCGAGATAGCTTTTGAATCCGTTTACTGTTTCAACTGTCGCTCCCACCTCGTCCAAATTGTTCCATTTGTCCACAACCCTTACACTAAAAAATGTTTCTTTCTTGGACCAACCCTCTGCTTAAACAATTTGCATTTGTGGCCTCGTGTGCTGCTATAGTGTGCCAATGTAAAGAATCGATCACATGGCACATCTACTTTCCCAGTCATTATTTTGTATGTTTCTATCAAATCCCCCCCTCTCTCTCTCTTCTCCTTTCTAATGTTGTCAGTCTACAACATTGGAGTCTTTCTTCGTAGCTTAAATTATGGCACCCATTGACCATCTTCGTTGCTCGTCTTTGCACTTTTTGTAAAAGCCCTATATCTTTTTTCAAGAATGGATTCCATGCCTGAACACAGTATTCTAGATGAGGCCTTACTAATGACTTATAAAGTTTTGGGATTATGTCTTTGTCTCGACTCACTATTGTCCTTTTCATCATTCTCAACATTTGATTTCCCTTTTTTGCTGCCTCCATGCATTGGTTAGATGGATTCATACTTCTATGGATGATTACCCCAAGTCTCTTTCTTTTTCTGTTGTGGTTATATTAAAGAATATTCATTACAATTATTAGATTTCCCAAAATGCACTACAGAACATTTATCAATATTGAAAAGCATCTGCCAGTCCACAGACCACTGAAACAATTTCCTTAGATCTTCCTTTAAAATTTGAGCATCTTCCTCCGAGTCTATATTTCTACGTATCTTTGTATCATTGTTGTAAGAAACGCTAATATGTTCATTAGGGGTGTTCAAAAAATCTAACTTCTAAAATGTTATGCCTACTGGACGGTTTGTCATGCTACTATCATTACTGAATTCAGAGACACTTTTTATTTCATATTTCTATGATGTCCTGAGGTCCCTCAAAGCCCTTGAACGTATGAACCCCCAAACCATGCTAAAACTGCACAATGAATGGGACTAAATACTTCATAACTCTCTAAAATAATCATAGATATGTCATAATAGACTAATTTTGTTCGTATTATCTTTGGGCCGTGTCCATAGAGTCAGTAGCGTGCAGAGGGGATTTGTGGGGGGCGTGGCCCCGGGCGCCGACCAGATGGAGGTGCCAAAATTGACTCGGCGACCTTCATTTTTTTTGCTTGTCCAACATTTTTAGGCTTGGCCTCGGGCGCCCACCACTCTGCGAGCCACAGAATAAAGTGGCACACGTAGAGGTTCAGCTACACTGGTAGAAAAGCCACCGGATTTTTTAAAAAAAACTATTTTATCTCGCTTGCAGGCGTCATGTCCTTGAATTGGCATTTTGGGCTGTCTGGAAGTTGCTATTCGGTTAAGTACCAGGACCAGGCAATAGACTGTTTGCCACATTAAAGTCAACATGTGGTAGGCTACTTTTGGCAGACAGATGCAAATCAACATAATCGAACTGTACCATCCCTGGCTGAGAGAAGTTAAGGGTCACGTTGTCCAGGAGCTGAGCAATATCTTGACACAAAGAGAATCTGGAACCATGCTCCGTGACGACTATCATGAATGAGCAGAGAGCAATCTACTCATTCTGGGTGAAACACCTCCTTGTGGGGTACACTTCATGAAGCCCACACTGCCCACAGTCATTCACCAGGCTCGATGGATGACGTGCAATTTGTATGCTGGCAAAATGTTCATTTTTCATCATCACATGTCATATGACATTGAAATGATTGACTCGCTGCAAAGTTTTCAGCAGTCTGGTAATCAGGATCTCATGACCATTGACCAACTGGCTTAGCAAGCCTGACAAGCCATCCTGTGCTGATGCTCAAACTCTGAAACAGGATATATGCGATTCTGGACCAATAAAATCGGTTAGATTCATATCACTGTTGACTTTCGGGAATAGAGGTATACCCATACGAAAATGGTCCGGCACAGCAGTGTACAATTACTTTGATGCAATATCCTGATTCACCCTACTTGTCATCACGAGCAGTTTGCTGAACAGGGCAAAAGGAACAGCTTCCCGAGTGGCGGTACCAACAGTGGTTTTGAAGTTTTCGGATGACCACTTCGGCAACATCATGATCTACATCGCCGTAGGCAAACATGTCTTGAGAGAATTGCAGGTCGTCTACTGATGCGTCAACTCCAATGCTGGCCTTCGTCCATGCTGTCATACAGAAGCTGATTAAAAACGTATTCATTCTCTTCAGCTTCACAAACATCTCAGCGTCATATGACATGTGATGATGAAACATGAACATTTTGCCAGCATACAAATTGCACGTCATCCATCGAGCCTGGTGAATGACTGTGGGCAGTGTGGGCTTCATGAAGTGTACCCCACATGGAGGTGTTTCACCCAGAATGAGTAGATTGCTCTCTGCTCATTCATGATAGTCGTCACGGGGCATGGTTCCAGATTCTCTTTGTGTCAAGATATTGCTCAGCTCCTGGACAACGTGACCCTTAACTTCTCTCAGCCAGGGATGGTACAGTTCGATTATGTTGATTTGCATCTGTCTGCCAAAAGTAGCCTACCACATGTTGACTTTAATGTGGCAAACAGTCTATTGCCTGGTCCTGGTACTTAACCGAATAGCAACTTCCAGACAGCCCAAAATGCCAATTCAAGGACATGACGCCTGCAAGCGTGATAAAATAGTTTTTTTTAAAAATCCGGTGGCTTTTCTACCAGTGTAGCTGAACCTCTACGTGTGCCACTTTATTCTGTGGCTCGCAGAGTGGTGGGCGCCCGAGGCCAAGCCTAAAAAATGTTGGACAAGCAAAAAATGAAGGTCGCCGAGTCAATTTTGGCACCTCCATCTGGTCGGCGCCCGGGGCCACGCCCCCCACAAATCCCCTCTGCACGCTACTGACTCTATGGACACGGCCCAAAGATAATACGAACAAAATTAGTCTATTATGACATATCTATGATTATTTTAGAGAGTTATGAAGTATTTAGTCCCATTCATTGTGCAGTTTTAGCATGGTTTGGGGGTTCATACGTTCAAGGGCTTTGAGGGACCTCAGGACATCATAGAAATATGAAATAAAAAGTGTCTCTGAATTCAGTAATGATAGTAGCATGACAAACCGTCCAGTAGGCATAACATTTTAGAAGTTAGCTTTTTTTGAACACCCCTAATGTTCATGTAGGCCTACTGTAAATAGTAGCTACTTGCTGTCTATTAAATGAATTTGATAGCGTATTCTTTGCATTGCAACATAAAGAAACCGATTTCGACAGCTTTCCTTGTCCTCAGTGTGACAAACATTTATTGAGGTAACTTATGGTTTACCATCAATTATAATTTGCTACATCGCAATAAAGCTAAAAACTCATTCATTAGCATGCATGTTAAATAAACGGATTGAAAATTTGTCCCAATTTTCATACAAGCGTGTAATACTACTACTACTACTACTACTACTACTACTACTACTACTACTACTACTACTACTACTATTACTTCTACTACTACTACTACTACTACTACTACTACTACTACTACTACTACTACCACCACCACTACTACTACTACTATTACTACTACTACTACTACTACTACTACTACTACTACTACTACTACTACTTGTACTACTACTTCAAATAATAATAATGAAAACAACGTTTAAAGTGGTTCAGTAGGGTCTGCCCTTTGTGAGAACCACTGTTTTCATCATCCAAATCCAGTATCCTATAGAACTGAGGTTACTATGAGCTACAAATGACCACACCGAGATGGACTCATTAACGTAAGCATTTCAAAATTCAACGGCTCATTAACATCGGAACGTAGACTGATGTTTATTATTATTTTCTTCTTCTTCTTTGCTTCATATTGATGTATTTAATGAGGTTTGGGTCGACGTCGTCTCTGCAAGGCAGGTGCCTCTTCACTTTCAGTTTCAGTTTCAGTTTCTCTTTCGCTCTTAATAAAGACAGCTCTCTTTTGAGGTTTAAACTTCTTCTTTTGTAGTCTTTTTTCTCCACTCCTAGTTTTTCTACCACCCTCTTGAAATTCTTCAATCAGCACACTGTCCAAAATATTTTCCTCCGGTTCCCAGGAATTATATTTGCTGCTCCAACCTTTCCATTTCACCAGGTAGGCCTATTCGAATTTTCGTTTTCGCGTTCTGCGCTTCAGAATGCATTGCGCCTCGAAGACCCTCTCCCCAATCTCAGAGAGTTCCATTCGGCGCCCCAAAAATCCGACCAATTTGCTTGATTTCTGGCGAAAATGGTCGAAACTAATTCCGTGTTGTTGTAGCTGTTGCTGCTGCTCCGGTTGTTGATGCTGCTCGCGTGATTGATTGAAGATTGAAGAAGGTTTATTTTCAACTCAACTGGATAACATTTACATACACTAAACACAATTATAGTTAAGTAACAGAGTAATGCATGACCCTAAATAATGGAGTAAAAGAGAACAGTAAAACAACAAAAAGACAAACTTCAGTCAGACTAAGCTAAAAATACATCAATTTAGAATAAACAAGTAGCTAAATTAACAAGTAACATAGTAAACAATTGATAGTAACAGTTATACCATTGCATACAGATATTGTAAACAATAAAATGACAAAGTAATAAGCAGTTTCAAAATAATAATTATATATCATGGTATTGGGGTCAATGAAATTAGAATTGAAGAGTAACAGTTAATATAGTGAGTAGAAAAAAAGTTGACCTAAGGGATAAATGTATCCCGATAGGTGGTCAACTTGGTATACAAGTATAGTAACCTTTTAAGTAAACCTAATTCAGCAGTGTTTTATGAGTCAATAAGAATATAGTAGATCTAGAGAAACAGAAGTTGGATAAGCTATAATTAGTTAGAAAGAATATATGTATAACAAATGGTGGAATAGAAATAACACATATGGCTATAAGTCATTATTAAGCAGAAAGGATTTAATGGTAGATTTAAATATTATAAGATTGTTTAAACTCTTAAGTTTGTCTGTAATACTATTCCAAATGCAGGGTCCATAATGTTTAATGGTAAAGAGTCGTTTGTTTGTTTTAGCATATGAAGGATGCAAATTGTTATTGGATCTGGTCATGTGTTTATGAATGTCATAATTAAGTGTAAAGTATTTATTTATATAGAAAAATGTGGGAAGTAACTTATTTACATATTTGTAGATAAATAGAGCTGTTTGGCATTTGTTTAGGTTTACAATATTGAGTATATGATATTTGAGGTAAAGGTGCTGAGTTTTATAATTATTTCCCATGTTAAAAGTTAATCTTATGGCTTTATTTTGCATTATTTGTATTTTCTCAATAATATTTTTGTAATTATGGCCCCATATTAGATTACAGTAGGTAATATATGAATGGATTAGGGCAAAATATAATATATGAAGAGCAGACTTATTGAGAAATTTTTTGATATGATTGATAATGTTGATATTTGTAGCCAATTTTTGTTTAAGAATTTCAGCATATGCTTTCCATTCGAGGTGATGGTCTATTGTGACTCCAAGAAATTTAGTTGAGGTGGATTGTTTAATTTCAATACCATTTATATTTATAGTTATTGCATATTGGTTATCCTCCTTTTAGAACAGAAATTAATAAAAGTTGATTTTTCAGAGTTAAGGCATAGTTTATTAATATGAAGCCAGTTAAAACTTTAGTAAGTTCAGTGTTTATTGAATCCATTAATTCACGTAAATTATGATGACTGGCTACAAGATTGGTATCATCAGCAAATAAGAGATAGCTAAATAAAGAGGATACATTAGGCAAGTCATTTATGTAAATTATAAAAAGAAGTGGCCCCAGAATTGATCCCTGCGGGACACCATACTTAATATCTTTATATTCGGAGGCTGTGCTATTAACAAATGTGTATTGTTTGCGGTCTGCTAAATAATTGTGGAACCAATCTAGTACTATGCCGTTTAAACCATAATATGAAAGTTTATGCTTTGGAAAGATCCAGGAATATACCAATTGTATGAATGTTTTTTTCTATATTAGAGGATATTAGATCTGATGAAATTAGCCTTGCTGAGCGTCTCCGTTGAGTTATCTCCGCTTCTTCCTTGAGTCCCATAGACTTCCGGTCTCGATGACCTCGGAACACCGATTGATTTTTGACGGCCGATCTGTTCTGTATCATCTCCTGTGTAATCTTTCTAGAGCAATTCTGACTGTAATTGGTTTGGATTTTGAGGGCGACAGCTTCGTTGTCCGAACTCGACTGCGCTGCCGGTTTCGCTCTCTTAATAGCGCTACTGTTGTACGTGTAATTCTTTTCTTTTGCGCCGACTTCAACGGAATTGTAACCACTTTCTGCTCTGATCTGCAGTGAACAGTCGAAGTAAATGGATGTGTAGGCAAAGATGTCGTTCGACTGATCTCGGAGAACCTTGCGAGCAAATCCTTCGATAATGTTTCGAAATCCGGCAGGAAATCGAAGCTTTGTATTAGAGAATGGAACTGCCATTGGAACTGACTTTTTAAGAAAAGCGGAAAACGTTGTGACGAACTCACGATGATTGACGTCGTAAACGCTAACTCCAACCACTGCATTCGACATTTTCTCATTCGTGTCCTTTTCAACAAATAGCTTGCGTGTTGATATTGGCAAATAGCCATGTTGACTCTGGGCTAGATTTAAGAGGTTTATTTTGAAACCATTCACACTTGTAGCCATTGCTATTTTCTCGTTCAGTATTGTATTGTATCGCACAGTTTTGTTTAGGATTTCAACAACATAATTGCTATAATAATTTTGAGTTTTTATATTGAAATGCTCGTAAGGCAAAGGATTTTGACATTTCAAAGGATTGCTGCTTTAGCAATTGCATTTATAGGTGGCATCTAACTGCATTTTACAGCTGAATCCAATCAGACACATGAATTGATTGGACTTGAGAATGTTGCTTCTGTTATCGGTGGGAAGGTGACGTTCACATGGTCTCGTTCATTATGCTCTTGAGCATGGCCATTTCCTTGTCAACAGTCTCCTTTTCTTCGCCTTTTTCAAAGTCAGCAGACAGTCTGATGATTCATCCGAAACCATTTAGCACACCTCCAGCAAAACGTTTGATTATAAAATCCGCGAATTGTCCAAAATAAAGTGCCATGTTTTCAAAAGTAATTTTAAATTATCTCCCTTTTTGCCGCTCCTATGCATATTTATAAATGGTATCGCGGGCCCCATGGAATCCGGTGGCATGCGGGCATGCGGCCGTGGGCAGGGGCTTCTATCCCTATTTAAGGCGGGCGCAGCTGCGCCCGGGAATAAATGAGGGGGGGATATTTTGCTACTAATCTGAACTGAAGCGAGACTGATATTGATTCAAAATAACACTGACCGTGACGTAACCAATGATAGCTATGCCTAACACAAAGAATAAAAAGCTGAATAATAATACTAAGTCTACAAGGGAGCAAATTAACAGGGGGAATTTGTAATTTGAGAGGGTGGATTTGTAATTTTGGGGGGAATTGAGCCCGGCTGCGAGGGGGGATAGAATCCGCTGGCCGCGGGCCGTAGTTTGCCCACCTCTGGTTAAAAGGAAAACCTTTTCAGCAGATTCAGCAGACGCAGCATGAACAAAACAATTGAAATATTGCACGTCGGTAAAATAGAAACCAGTTTTTATCATTTTTTTCAATTACAGGAAACAAAACTAGCAAAGCAATAGACTAACGTTTATAAAGGAAACAGCAGGCAATTACTTTCTATGAAATAGTGAATATCCGGAAAAGATTACAGCCTAATTGTATTACTAACCTTCCGTCAGGGTTTAATGTAGGCCGTTTCCGGGGGGAAATTGCCCTTCCCCGGAAATTTCAAATTCCCTCGGAAATTTTGGCATACTGTACTACATCAACTAACAGCAGCCTCTAGCTGACTTCCTCCGGCTTTTTCAGTTTCCTTCGGCTTTGTCAGTTTCCTACAGGAGTCCAGGAGTCTAGATTAAACACTGCCTTCCGTATTGCTCAATTTTGTGTGGGGACTACTACAATAAGGGACGAAGACTCAGTAGACTTATTCATTCAACTAAGTAACTCCTGTAGTAAACATCAGAAGTAGGTCTAATTCAGCAAAGACATCGAGGCAATAGACATAGGCCTAATGCCTTTGCAGGGTCACTTCAGTGCGTTGGTATGAAAACATTTCATTTTCATGTCTGCCTTTTTCTATCTGTCATTCACAGCTGCCATAGAAACTTTTTGAGGTTCTTTTTTGATAAGTATATCACTTAATGAATTATGAACATATCCCTTAATGAACATATCTGTGATGCTAGAACACTTTGAAAATATGCACAACGACCGAAAAAACATTCAGATCCATAAGAAATAACTAGCTAATGCATACAGGACTACAGGTATTATTTTTGGCATCAATAGCATAAAGTTTAATCAGCATCCAATTATAATATAGCTAAACCCTATGGGCCTTTACCAACACTGAACCCATAATGAGTCGTGGCAGACCACTTTAACCGTTATTACGACAAATTATGGCAGTTCTATAATCAGTATACAGTAATGTGATAGACCTACATTTGACCCAACAGAGAAAAGAACCACGGCCAAATGGATGACTAACTCTTATCCTTGCCAGATGGCCTCAACAGCCTAAACGACTAGAGGGTGCCCTGATGATGATGATGATGATGATGATGATGATGATGATGACGATGATGATGATTATGATGATGAGGATGATAGCAAGCCTAATTACTACAGCGTGACCTTAAATCTGACAGTTTTGTTTTCAAAATGAGGAGCGCATATTTCCGGTTTTTTCGAAAGTTTTGGCTAATTATATAGCAGGCCATGAAGACCCGTTAACATTGTGTTGCGAGAAGCACTTAAGTTAAACAGCAGCAGATTGCTATCTCTATTCTACTCTGATCGGTATATTCATTGCAGTTCATCATGAAATCGATTTCGAAAGCTTTGCTTGTCCTCAGTGTGATGAACATCTATTGCAGTAAGTTTGCTACTTCGCCCTAAAGTTGGTGCAAGTAAACGAATGGATTGGAACTTTGCCCCAATTTGCATGCAGTGTATTGTAGGCCCAACCGCCTAATTTGCATACGAATTCGCCAACATAATTGTGAGATTAATTTTAAGTTTTGACATTGAAAATGTTCGTAAAGCAAAGGCTTTTGAAATTTCAAGGGATTTATGTTTCAGAAATTGCATTTAAAAGTACACGTAGTAAGACTAACTGCCTTTTACAGCTGAATCCAATCAGACGCATGAATTGATTGGACTTGAGAATGTTGCCATTGTTATCGGTGGGAATGTGGCGTTCACATGTCTGCATAATCTTCCGACTGATTCATCTGTAGCATTAACTTGGTACTATTTACCTTACGACTTCAATAAAGCGCGGTTTCGTGCTAAATTGTCAGGAAATTCTTCAGAATATCAGATGAAAAATCTGACAAATGGACAAAGCCTTTCAATCGATTCCAATCATATTTATAATGCTGGAATCTATACGTGTCAGTCATTGGTCAAGCACAACGGTATAGGAAATACGCACGACATAAGCGCCCACTTGATACTAATTGGTAACTAGTCCTATGTTAATTCACAAGATAGACTGTAGTTTCATTAAATTCATAGCCTTTGAATTCACATGAAAGTTCTAAGTTTTTTTCAATGCTTAATAAGCAATTACCGTTGAAATACGAATTACTGCAGTAACTCATAACCGACAAACGGAGTAAATTGATCAAAGTTAGGTAGTACATTTTCATTTTCACAAATTGGAAGAACTATGGAGTATTTCTTTATAGTTTTAACAACACTAGCAGCCGTTTCACTCTATTCAAATATCATGTTTGTCGATAAGTTCAAATATTTGAATTAAGCACGGGTGTTAGATGAGATAAGCTGCCTTGCATGACATCGTGTCAGAAATAAGGTCAACTCAAACAAGTGCTAGGCTTGGGGTTTGGAATATTTCATCTTGCAATGATCCATGCATTGATGGTCCATTGAACAGAATGTCGAGAAGCTTACAATTTATTGCAACCTGGTACCTTAATATTTTGGGCATTTTATTATTATTCTGATTAAATTAGTTTCAGATCCTGTGTGCACCATCGATAAAACAATAGCAGCTGAAGGGGACAGTATCAACATTCAATGCAGTGTCAAGTACAGCGGCTATTGGGATCCATTCATCTCTTGCAGACGAATTATATCAAACAACAATGAGGAAATCGACAACAAGGCCGTTCATAGAAATTTCACAAGATCCAGTAATATCAAAACACTGACTCTAGTTGTTTCAATCCATCTGGAATTTCAACAGCAATCTATGCACTTGGAATGTGACACTTTATTTTCTTCAATTAATTTGTCAAAGGGTTTTGCAACCAACGTTCCTAATTACAAATACACGTGGAATTCATCGGAAATACGAGTTTTGTGTGAGTGTCAGCTTCGTATTACAGTTATTCTTCAACACAATAGAAGAAGGATGCTTTTTAGCGTTAGAACATGAATTATGATTTACAATCCTATACAAGATGGAGCTTGTAGTAGCTCACTGCTTCTACGCTGCATTTGCCTAGGTATATATCTTGTTTGACATTCTGCATTATATCCGAGGTTCAAGTCCTCTTTCAAGGAGTTGATTGTCTCCTATTTGCTCAATTTTTTTTAATCGAAGCATTGAAAAATCATTGTATATTTTAATTGTGCCTTGACTAATTTCCTAGTAAATCCTGTAATTCATTCATGTTTCGGCCAGACGTGCTAATATCTAGAAACTGTTGCTGATGTAAACTGTAGCTTGAACTACGTAATTAACTAATTGTATAAGTGTTGCTGTGGCCAGATTATACAATAACAGCGTGAAGAATTCGTTTATTTCATGACAAATAGTTGCGGCTAATAAAATTAAATGATTTTAGATGGCGCAAGAAATGTAACGGTCGTCCCCACTAAAGAGTGGCTGTATCCCGGAGAAGTGTTGACCTGCTCTGCCTTTGGAAATCCGCAACCGGAAATCGATTGGATCAGCTTGGAAACAGGACAGATTACTCCAGGATCGAAGCTTCTCATTTCTGAGTCAATGATACGCAGTGAAAATTACACTTATCGTTGCAGAGCAAATAACTCAATATCGGAAAGCACTTTGGATGTCACGTTTACGGTTTCAAGTTAGTGACACTGAAATCGCATTTAACTGATTAGTTTTAATATAAAATTGTGTTTTGTAGGAACGTACAAAACTCCGAGAGATTGAAATTGTTGATACATGCATTTACATTATTTCGTAAAATCAATCACATATCTATAAGGCGTTAAACTTCCACGATGAAACGTAAACAACCGCAGGCTTTCAGACGATACCACTTGAATCAGACGTGTCTATGGATGGGTTGGTTTTCATGAGTCTGTACTTCTGTAACCACGTTAAATATAGGGTTTCTGTTTACTGCTTTCACAAAGTAGGCCTAATTGTTTCTTGTATTATGTCATATTGACTGCATGCGCAATGGCGCCATGTACGTTAGCCCAGATATCATCGTACGCAACGCATTCAGTAGTCTGTACATACATACGTTATGGTCCACATAGCAATTCAGTTTGATCAAATCACGTGGACGGCTATTGTTGACTTGTCTTAACACATTCCTTAAACCGGCCACTGCTAATTGGCAATAGGCATAATAGTAAGATCTTTTCGTGGTGTTTGATGATTTTTGGTGTTATAATTCAGTACATTATACAATCGAAAATGGGAATGGCAAGTGTTGTCGAGCATACAGTAGGCCTATTGTTGCAGTACTGAGTCTAAATAAGCACTTTCTGTATATTCTTGAATGAAGTTCATATTGAAAACTTTTGGTTACAAGAAAATTGAACGTTGGGTGTTTATCAGACATCGGTTTGAATATATGTATATTGTACTTTCACGTTTTCGTCGGGTCGGGCTGGGTCAGGTCAGCAGACAGGAATTTCATTTGAGTTGGGATGGTTGGGTTGAGATGTTGGTGGGCTAGGTTGGGTTTGGGTTCAGAAAACCGACCCATAACAACTCTGACTTTAATAGCTGGTCCAGATGAAAAATTGCAGGAACTTCTCAATAAATTAACACAAGAAAGCGAAAGGAAAGGCTAAAAGATTAATATAAAAAAGACATTCTGCATGATGATTGTCAAGAGCAAAGTAACGCCCACATGCAGAATAAGGTTAAATGGCAATGAAATCAAACAAGTGGCACAGTTCAAATACTTAGGCAGCATGATAACCAGTGACGGGAAATGTGAGAAAGACATAACATCGAGAATAGGAATGGCAGGCAGCATTCTGGGAACTCAAAGCGATACTTACAAATAGGCAAATCCCCTAAAATTCTTGGTTGTCTAAAATTAAGTTAGAAAAGCCCGAATTCATATATAGCGCAATAAGATATAGTGAGATACTGTAAGGCACATAAGTATTATCACAGACTGTATTTTCTCGATCGAACAGTGGACAGATGAAAATCTGTTATCCCTCAATCCAGCAAAGACTGAGTTCCTCTGGTTAAGTACAGCTAGAAGGAAACATCTCATACCACGAAATCCGTTTTCAATTGAAGATGCAGACATTGTTCCTTGTACCGAACTACGTCTTCTAGGCGTTCTTTTGGATGAGTCACTTTCGTTTGTCAGTCACTTAAATGATGTGACTCACACATGTTACTATCAGTTACGCAGAATCCGGGAGATTCGCCGCTACCTGCCATTACCGGACGTGATTAAACTGGTTCGATCCCTCATTATATCACGAGTGGATTACTGTAACAGTATCTTACTCGGACTTCCTGTCAACCAGCTAAACCGTCTTCAGATGGTGCTAAACGTTTCAGCACGTCTGATCTTCGGCGCTAGGTGGAATGAGCATGTGACACCGCTATTGTGAGACAACCGTCACTGGCTCCGGATTCCGGAGCGTATAGCCTTTAAACGTTGCTGGTTTACATTTAGGACGTTAAATGACCCTTTCTGCCCCGAATACTTAAGGGCTCTGGTCTGTAAGCCCAAGTCGTCTGATCGGTGCTCGCAGCTTCGATCAAGCAGCCGTTCTCAATTGGTGGTTCCACCCCCGTCTACGACAGCAAAAGTTGGGGATCGGTCTGTTTTCGAGGGGCAACCCTTTGCTTTGGAACTCACTGCCGGCGGACGTGACTAGGGCGACATCTCCTGAACTGTTCACTAGAGACCTTAAAACATATTTATTTAACATCTCCTATTAGGGACACTTGTAAAGCGCTCTTGACTTTAGCCTTCGCTATGCATATTGCGCTATATGAAATTGTCAGAATTAATAATAATTAATAATATTAGCATTCAATTGTAGATTGATCTGAAACTTAGAGTCGTGCAATCCTAGTAAATTGAAGTTTAATTTTAGAATTAATAATTGGATGCAAAATAGTAGGCTACAGTAAACATATATATTGCTAAATGAATCCTATAGACCACCTTCATTATTCTAACAGATAAATTGCAACACCATTCTAGAAATATCTTCATGTAATTAACTTAAGACTGCGTTAGAAAGGAAATCTTAGGAACCGCTGTGTCTAATCATTTCAGATCCACTTCTGGATGATTTCACCGCTATCAAGAGAATCATTTCGATCACTATTCCTGTTTGCACCGTTGTGCTTCTGGCTGTTTTTGGTTTTATGTTTCGTAAATATAAGACTGGTAAGTCGTTTATTGAATATTCTGTGTTTGTAGGAGGCTGATTTTAGTTTGCAGAAAAGACACACAAACCAAATTGAAAGTTGGCCGTTTAATTGCAAACGTCTTCCTACGCTATCAATAGTAGTGGCAAAAGTTACCAAGGCTACTATTTTTATAATTCGCCTGGCATTAGTCAATGGTTGCTCCGAAGTAAAACTAATTATAACGCATCTCTGTCAATATACTATGAATCAGCAGTGTTGCCAGTGAACATTTTGAGAGAGAAAAAGATCGTGTCCTTAAAAACAGAAAAACCCAGCTGTGATTAAAGGTAAATGTGGCGACAAACCAGAAAAAAGTTCGTCTCCAAAAGCCTTGACGAGCAAAAAAAGTTGTCACTAGGTTTACTTTGACCTATTAAAATTTAAAAGCCCTGAAAAGCAAAAAACACATCCATGGAAGTACTTCCAAAGACTCAAAATTCACAAATTTTCTAACTGTAGCTACGTAAATCTGTAAATCTGCCAATTTTCAAAAATTTTCTCAGATTTTACAAAAAACCGATTCCACAAAAAACCAGCCAACCACACGAGGCCAAAAACCAGATCTGGTTGGAAAAACCAGCACTGGCAACACAGTGTTGCCAGTACTGGTGAATCAGCACAATTTTCAGGTTCAATTCAGGTTCCAATTACGCAGGATAAAGATAAGAGGTAGAAGCAAGTAGCATATAACAATTGAACCAATTGTCTCCGACTTGTTGTATTGCACTGACAACAGACTAATCATATTGTGGTATTTTTAATCCAGGAAAAGTTCTTCTATCGACGGGAAGAGAAACACAAGAATTGGATGCTTACACTGCTTTCGGTGGGGAATAGATATTCGTCTATAAAACGTCGAATCGAAATATTCTAACATCATTACTTTCGTCGTGGCAAATATAAAAAACTGTGTCATTTGAAAAGCAGTTTGATTCAAGCTAAAAACGACTGCCATTTTGTAATCATTATCTGTCTCGTTGTTAATGCAGATAGAAGCCGGACGGTGATCGAGGGCTCTGAAGATTTCTACACAGAACTTAGACGTGCTGAACAAGGTATATCATCGCAAATATTGTCCTACACATACAATATTAGACAACTGCAGCCTGCAGGAAAGCCCTAATAATATAGCTGCTATAGCTGTGCCTGTAATTAATTATCATTCAAATCATAGAGGACAGTGAGTACCGGTTCGTTCAGAATGATCCGTGACCCAAATGACACACTGAACCATCGACATATGACGCATGGCTCATGGTTCCTGCCACTACTGGGCAATTAAATATCTATTATAATCTTCTGAAATCCGTTAATCCATGTCAAACTGTGTATCGATCGAACATAATGACAGCTACTCTACTATACAGAGTGTAGTCATTGGCGTGGAGTAGATGCAACATCTGTATTGCAGATATTTATTTGTCAAACAACGTGCACTTAAAATTGTGCGCGTTGCATAACTGCACACTCCTCGGTCTTACAAAATTTATAGGACATGGGTCAAGAGTCATTAATCAATGGCCCACGTGACCTATCTCGTATTGGTAAATGGTGATTCATTTGACCCATGACCCATGACCCATGACTCACTGTCATCTGTGGTTCAAATTGTCATACTTCAGACTTATTATTCTTATTAAAAAACCAGGTGTGAAAATTCATGTAGGCTACTTTTGTAATTTCAATTTTAAAAGCCAATTGTCCTTACCTTTCACTAATTAATAAATACTTAGAACGAGAGTATTACTCCCACATTATAATCCATCTCAAACTGAAAGGTAAATCAATTGCTACAAAAAGAAAAGCGAGGAAGGATTTGGAGAAATTTATTCAAAATCTAACCGGCTTTGGCTTAAAGTCACCGGTTTTTTAAATAAAATCGAAAATGCTTTAAGTAACAAGCGATTTTCTCCCAATATATTGTAGAGGTGAATTCAGATGGTACGGCAGTTGACTTTACTGATGGAACAGAATACGAGCAGGTGAACGATGTCGTTGGAGATATTTCAACAGCGGCTGTTCAACCATCAAAACAGCCCATTTACGCAAATGTGAATTAAACGCAACGATCTCTATTTTAAGCTTCGACACTGAATGAATGAAATGACTAAGCTAGTATAATCTTGCATTCATATTTTGCTTTTCAAATGTAGGCCTAGTTAATGCTAAATTTTGCTTTCAGTGAATTATATGTAGGTCTATCTTCTAAAGTGAGCTTTAATTAATTGTGACTACAGTAGATAAGCAAGGATATTTAATTTTTAAAAATAATAGAAAAAGATATATTTTTTGATTAGTAGCTACTATGATATCCTTTAAATTGATTTGAAATCTGCAATAGCATGATACATGCTCAGTTGAAGAGCAGTTGCATAGATGAGACATCATTGCAGTGCTTATTTCAGCAAGAAAATACCTTCTGGCTCTGAAGCCAGCAAATACTACGGTCGAAGAAATAATTATTAGATAACCTACTATAATTTTTGTTGAGATTTAGCAGTTATCATCATCATAATCATCATCATCATCACCACCACCATCATCAGCAGCATCGTCATCATCATCATCATCATCGTCATCATCATCATTATCATTATCATCATCATCATCGTCATCGTCATCATTTTCAGTCTGTTAGTTAATGTAATGGCAGCACCGGGATCAAGCCCCAATATTCGAGTTGGGCCAGTCCCATAGGATTTGTGGAAAATCCGATGAGAGTATTTTTGAAGGAGAGGTGTATGCATGATTATCGACAGAATCAACATACTTGCAGTTATTGGAACAGTTTTTTTACCATTCTTAAGTCAAAATCACAAGTTTTAAAGTATGCACCGAAGCTCCAAGTGTGTCTCGCTAGTATTACTCAAGCTTTTGGCATCAAAGAACAAAGTATAGAAAAACTGAACGGCGCTTTTGTGTTTACTTCAAAAATTCGAAAGCTAAAATAATTGCTTATTGAATTAATAGGCGCGTTTAGATGCTTCTAGAACCCACCCGATCGATACCAAGTGAGTTCAACATCATGGGCCATTGTTAAGGAAGGCTGTGTGAAAATCTGGGATTGGTCTAACTATAAAACCATAACGCGATATAAAGTGGCTTAGGAGGCCTGTGTGAAAGTCACTATAGGGGCTCGGTCACTAAATTGCTATTTAACTAGTACATTAGTCTTCGAACGTCGATCTTTTTCTGTTTTAGTCAGAGTGATTTATTGCTTCTTGCGGGAAATGCACTCATCACTGTGACCTAAATTTGTGGAAAATAAAAGTATCGTTTGTTTCGCTTTCACTTTTTGGGACACCCAAAGGTCTCCTGCAACTCATCATCATCATCATCATCATCATCATCATCATCATCATTATCAGCATCATCATCATCATCATCATCATCATCATCAGCATCATCATTATCATCATCGTCGTCGTCGTCATCATCATCTTTATATTCTTCTTCTTCTTCACTTTCTGCCTGCATGACGGTTATAGTTAGATACGACACGCTTCCATTTTGCTCTATCTTGCGTCAATCTGCATCCTTCTACATTATTGTCACGTTCTTTGTTTCTATATCCTTCTTTATGTTATTCGTCCATCTTTTTCTTGGCCTTACTCGCCCTCTGGCTCCTTCTGCTTTGTACTGTATGTGTGTAGTGCTTTGTAGGCCAATCTATTGTTGTCCATTCTGTTAACATGTCCAATCCAAGTTAATCTTCTTTTGCATACAGTGTACTTTATCGATGATTGTTTCTGCGGCTCCTGGTGCCTTCTTTTCTCAATGTTTGATATTTGCTTACTCCTATTATATTTCTTAGACATCTCTACAACCAATAGACTTTTTCCTTTATTTATTTTTAATAGCGAGGTTTCAGATCCATATAAAATTTGAGGTATTACTAATTATAATCAGTGGCGTAGCCAGGATTTCCGAAAGGGGGTTTGGTTTCGATCGTGACCAAACTTTGTAATTTTTTTCTTATTTTTCCTTTTTTAGGAGCTGACAAGCAAAAAAGATCGTCACCTTCGTATTCTTTCTAATGTTTTCTATTTTCTATAGAACGTAGAAATTTTTTAATCGGCAGCCAACCAAGTGGGCGTTTGACCCCAAAATCGCGTCCGAAAATGAAAAATGTATAGAAAAGCATGTAAAAATATTTTCGTCGACAGCTAAAGGGGTTTAACCCCCAAGAACACCCTTGGCTACACCACTGTTACTAATGTTTAATACAGTTTCATCTCCTGCAATTATCGAAGCCTCAATGCACATAGATATTGTGCAGGCCAAAGACCTTGAAGCTCTCGTCTCTCTGTCAGATCTTCCAAAGAACTGAGTACTTTTAAATCAAAACTCAAAACTCATTTCTTGCAAACGGCATTTCCCCCATAGACTACCTTGCTTGCTTGCTCCCACTGATACCTGGATTGATTTGGTCTTATACTGTTTAGGACTCTGAGTATCATTGGTTGATGCATTAGGCAGGCTTTGCGCATTAGAAATGGCGCGATAGAAGCCCATAATTATTCTTCTAGACTGTTCTCAGGGTTCAATTGGCCCATTAATCTTAAGAACACGCGTGTTTTCACAGATGGTAATAACACTTATCAGATGTCGCTTTCGATAGGGTTGTTGCCGTCGAAAATTATGTTCGGTCATTAATCAATGTCAAGTTTGCTCGAGTTGCTGTCACTGTTTCGCTTGCTGCGTGGTGTAATATTTTTAATAAAAGGAGGTCGCTCCATTGTTGCAGTAGTGAGAACAGCTTGAGGGCTGACCGAAGCAGCAGAGAACGTCTTCAATTGAATTAGTCTTCAATTGTTTTAATTTCAGATCTCCTGCTAGATTATAACAACTCTATTCGCACATGGCAGAGACAGACATTAACATTCAAAAAACTAAAGTTAGACAAAAGTAATAAAATCTAATACACGTTCAACTAACATAAACATTCAATGGAGCATATCCATGAATTCAATCCTAAAACACACATCAACTATGCTGCCAGAGAAAAGTAATTTTTCCTTAGACCTCAGTAAAAAGTAATAATATAAGTCACTATCAGGGTTGTTTCTAGGATTAACAATTTGGGGGTTGCCGGTAAATTCTGGGTCCCTTGTCAAAAAAGTCTGACAAGCAAAAATAGGTCATTTCATATCTGAGATGGGGGTTGTTGGGGTTGTCGGTCTCAAATTGGGGTGTGTTATGGGGCGCGGGGTGTTAGGGGTGTAAAAATATCCCTGGTCACTATGCTATAATTCAATTCATCAACTGAGTATCACCTTGAATTCTAATTTTCTTCTGCAATTGCCAATTAGATAAATTTTCTCCAGGATCAGAATTTTCGGTGAGAATTTGTAAATTCTTGAGGAGCATTATAAAACTTTGTTCTACATCAAACGCTTACAGTACACTAGATCTGTGGCCTAAGCCACTGGCGTCGCTACTTGTCCGAAAGTGAACTTTGCGACGAACTATACATTTTTGCGTCACTTGAGCTGCAAAGTAAGATCCATTAGGCCTAGGTTATCCTTTAAGGATTCTTGGATTCTTGCACGTGTGGTCGATACTGACGTAATCCGAACGGCTGAACATGGAGGACTGATTGGTCGTTGAAATCGAAGGACCCTCTGCCTTGGTAAGGCAGTTAACCTGAGCGTATTCTGTGCCATCTGCTCCAACTATCTGTGAAAACACAGTGCATTACGTGAAGATTTCATCTCTGCATTTACTGAGCCTTAGTTGGGCATAGGGCCTATATTTCAATAATCACTGACCAATTAATGTGAAATGAAAGAAAGATTTTGCAGGTCATTTATCTTTTCATGTAAAGTCTCTTGTTTTAATAACATTCGGCCTATTCAGTAAACTTCAAGACGTTAAGTAGCGTTAGATGGCAGATGGGACAAAGCAAACATTAAATTGTTAATATTAACACATTAACGCCCTTCAAAGGCAACACAATGGACATTGCAAATGATTGCATCATGCTCTTTCTGATCACGAACATCTACTTTGTGCTGTGATCTACAGTAACGATGCTGCTAAGTCATACTGTATATCATATATGTCCATGGGTCTATTTTTAGAGCAAACCTAACCCAACCCATCGAATCTCAAACCCAACTCAATCCATGCCGGCCATAGAGTTACTTAATCCAACCCACGGTAATACATTGCAATTTCTTAAACCATGACTTATTTTATGATCCAAATCACCCCAACCCACCATAAATATGGTAAAGTCTGACAGAAACCAATCCAACCAAACCCTTGGGTTAACCCAACCCATGGCCATCTCTGCTGTATATAGAACGAGGGATACTCAGTCCATGAAAGGTGTTCAGCAAAAACAATAATGGATCTTGCCCAATTGCTTTCATGGATCAAAAGTACACTGATATTTCCATTTCAACAATACTGCCTCAGCTCTGCTATTCCAAAAACTGATGCGAACACGTGATAAATTTTAACAGTTCGAAAGTATTAATTATGTTAAATTATAGAAATGGGCCGAGCATGAGTCAATGGTGATTATGAAACTGTCAAAATTCTGTTTGAATTCTTTGCACGGTAAATATGATATTCCTGAAATGCATACAACCCCTTCAAATACAAAAAAACTCTCTTATCTTCACCACTGCGCAAATTGTTGCATTCTTAACATTAATAAGCAAAATAATTTGGGCGTTTTGCCTCTAAAGCGTCAAGGTCAAAGAAGTATTATAATATATTTGAAGGCTCAGAACTATTTAGCAAGTGGTATAAAGAAATCCCTCACAGGATTTCATCTGTCAAAATGGAGGAACTGAAATGTTTAAGCTTCATTGTTGGTCAGCTAACTGCTCACATGGTTATAAAGTAAAGTTAGTCCCGTACTCGAACGAGTGTAGGGTCCGGCGCTGAACTCCGTGTAATAGGCAATCAGCGACACAGGTGGCTTACGCCATTGATCTAGAGTAGTTTACCATTGTTTTCTCTAGACCCGCGTTTACATTCGCAGCTTAGCTATGCTACCAATTTATCGACGTCTAAGCGATGAACGGCTTGATTGGCCGCCGACACTACGATTCTATCCTGGTTTGGTCACCCATCCAAATACGAGCCGTTCTCGATATTGCTTAACTTCGGTGTTTTGAAGGGAACCAGTCGCACAACGCCAAGCATGCCGATCACATGACTATACTACTGAATATTATCAGAAAACTAAAAAGTATATCCGGATACTGAGAAGTATACCCTGAATGCGCTCAGCTTGTTGGTTGCTGAATAATTATCTTGCACCGAGGATTTTGTTGAAGGCGGCTGAATCGTGTTTTCATTTTCTAGAAATTGACACAGTTGTCATGTCAAAGCAATTATATACTTAAGCTGAGTAAACAAATGCCGTATCACTATCGTAAATACAAGCGGGTATTCATGTAATCGTTTAATGCTTTAGGGGCCATCCACAATTGACGTAACGCACTTGGGGGGAGGGGTTTAAACATTCGTGACGATGTGTGACGACGGGGGCGTTTCCAGAAATGTGACGTCACATAATTGGCCTACTAAATATTTTTATTAATACCGCAATGCTATGTTACCGCAAAATTGAACGTATTTTACACTTTTAATTATTATACACTTCATTTTTTTAAAAGAATTTGAAAAATTCTGAATATTGTTTCAACTATAATAATTATAATGAATATTTTTAAGCGAAACATTAATTTTGACATTCGAAAGACGACAAGAGGGGCGTTGTGAAGTCATATTTGAAGGTGGTCTGGCTTTTTGTTACGACGTATTGCGAAGAGAGGATGGCGGCAAAAACTGCCAAAATCGCGTTACGTCATTTATAGATGGCCCCTTAACTATTGTCCTGTGGCAAAGAACTGTTTAAAGCACTGGCCTAGAAACTATTTTGCCATTTATTGGTTTCCTGTAACAGGCAGTGGCAACTATTTTGCCACTTTACTGTTCTTCATAATTTTGAGAAAGTAACTTTGCACCTCATTTTCTGTTATTTTTAAACTATTATTTGTGATATTACTTTTTGTGAACACCTGCTGGGCACTTATGCCTGGTAAAGGGTTAAAGCACTGGCCTAGAAACATCCGAAATTCGTTGTTTTCAAAACCGTTTGCCAGAAAATGAAAGTGAAAATACACTGTTCTGAAAGTCGTGCTTAATATTTTTGTCATAGTCTAATTATAAGTTTGTAATTGAAGACGAAAGTGATTGAGTTCGCACGTGACACCATAACTTCTGGTTATCGTCGTTAAAGTAATTAACACAATTGCATCCGTTCTAGTCATTCTTAGCCTAAACTACTGCCTTAAAACAAACACGACATAAACTTACCGAATTCTACGAGTGGAAGTTCAATGTATTCTCCTTCAGCGCCATCGTGTCCCATTTCTAATCCTTCTGTCAAACACATACTGTACATATGCGGAGTAGTCTATTTGCAAATTTTAAATCATTATGTCAGAGAAAGGTCTTTCAGTGGCTCAAATTAAAATTTGGGCTTGACATAGCACATCATGTTTAGAAGGCATATTTTAGGCAGTGAATTAACGTACGGACATGCTGTACAGCAGAGTTACTCAAACATTTTTGAAGCCGGTTCACATTCCGTCTTCCATTGTTTGTGAGGGTCCACTAGTTACTCTGCCTGCTACGGCGTCAACTTCGAATAGGCCTAACTACGGGTCCTCTTAATAGACCAGCGGTTTCCAACTGGTGGCACGCGTACCCCTATGGGTACGCGAGCTGCTGCAAAGGGGTACGCGAAGAAAATAAGAATTTTAAAGATTGTCAAGAAGACTAGAAACGGAGATAATGATCTAAAGGGTAACAGTCAATAAATATCAAGAGGAATTTGAGCGAAAGCGGGAAACGGGAAATATACAGAAGCGGATACTGTGTGTTTGCAGCCAAAGAGTCGGTGAAAGGAGTTCAAAATTACTGAGAAGCAGAAACATTTTTAGAGAGAACGTGCGTGTTTTCAAAATGTTTTGAAAATGCCAACGTAAAAAAGCAAAAGGCATACAGTTAAACCCCCCCAAAATAAAATTATTTCAAGTGTTGTATGTGATACGTGCCTAGTAGGTAAACGCGGGGTTCACTTGTTTGCTTGTGGGTACATTTTTCAAAGGTTGAGAGCCGCTGTAATAGACTGCTATAAGTGCACCAAGGCAACAGATAATAATGGCAAAGCCCCAAAATGCAAATAATATATGTTAGATTTTGTGACAGCATATAGGCAATCCATCACCCTGGAAAATGTTTTCCAGTTCTGTCAGCGGGGTCTGAGCCATAACCCCAGTAGCAAAAATTTTGAAAAATATTTAAACAATTTTTGAACGACTGGCACGTCGGAACGAATTTCTAGCAGGGGTGCAGATTTTCAGGGACGTGGCTAAAATCATCAAACCAATCACCATTCCTTTATCTTCTTTTAAAACTCCTGACAAGCAGCAAACAGACTCATCTTCCAGGGGGTGCGCCGCACCCCCTAATTTTTCCCAGGGGTGCGCCTGTATCCCATGCACCCCCACTTCCCACAGGCCTGAAAATAGACGTTGAATATCTGGTGCATGCTTCAAGACTTTAATCAATTACTAACAGGGACGTAGCTAGGCATGGGCAGGATTTCAGGTTTGGGGCTGAAGCCCAAGATTCACTCCCCTTTCTTCCTTTTAAGCCTGCAATGCCATTTGGGCTTGAATTCATTTGGAGGGGGCTAGTTTCAGGTTGAGGGGGGCTTGAGCCCCAAGCCCATTCCTAGCTACGTCTCTGATTACTGAGTGACCAAATACAGCTATATAGCGTATATCGCTTCTGTTTACAATCACCCATTTCAAAAAGTTTCCTATCGCTTTTGCGCAAATCCCATGAGTGATAGCAGCCCGAGTAACGGGTCGGTCCTCTTAATTAATGGCTACGCCAATGCTACCAAGAACCCGTGCAATTCTTTTAGTTTCGAGTTCCGCCGATACAATAAAACGCTAGCCCACAATTATTAATAAGGCAAGAACAGTATGAAAAGAGAAAAGGATATAGGGCCTACATCAACTAATAATTGCAATGACACCAATAAGTAAGTAAGCTAATATTCGCAGTAATATTGTATAATAATATTATTTATAATTTAATTGGTTTACTCGGTTTCGTCTATGTTGAAAGCCAATGAAATCCAGGTTCAAACACACATTTCGAACACATATTCAAAAACTTTGGCGGTCCACAATGACAATCCTCGCGGTCCGGACTGAACCGCGGGCCGCGGTTTGAGTACCCATGCTGTATAGTATGTATAAAATATCATAAGAAAGCGGAAATTTGCCATAAGTTGATTTTTGGTAATATGTGCAACCAATAGCTTAGAAATCTTTCCTGAGGTATCTGAAAATTGACGGATCTCATGCTAACGTTTTTATCTATGTCGTGAAATATAAGTCTCATAATGGTCAGAAATATAGATAAGAGATCAGCTAATGGCTAGTATTAGTAATATGGTATACAACTGAGTCAGACATAGGCCTACTAAATTAGGTATATACAGGTAGTTAGTAATGCAGCTGTAAGGCTGGGCGTGGGTTTCTGACCGTTACTTTCGACTTCGTTTGATTCGTTGTCTTGTCTTGCTACTTTCAGCGCGTACGAGGACTTCTCTTTCTTCTCTGGTAGATACGAATAACAGTAAAAAGATGAAGTACCAGTCAATTTGAGGGAAAACCTCAGCAAGAAAGGCCATTCGATATGAATCTCGAGTAGGCCTATAACGATTGGACGAACCAGTAAAACAAAATAAAAACTGGGCCTATCAAAAGGCTCCAATATGTCTAAATATATTAATAGGCTATCAATTAATGGGTTAATCATTCTAAAATATATATTAATAAAATAAAATCATATTTTCTAAGACTAGCAGCACACTTGCCCGTCAAATGATTTCTTAACGCAAGTAAGCCAAGAGTGATCAGCAAAACAACGAATAAGACTCCTGTGATGACAGTGGCAATAAGAGCAAGGCTAGTGGCTGAACTTTTGCCTGCAACAATTTCAGAGCAATTATATCAAAACTGTATTCTCTTCGGCATTCGGCTTTATATTTCTCAATTCAGAAGTGGACAATACTAGTATACTCATTTCAGTCAGCAAAAAGCAATGCTCGAATACATAAATTCAAATAAATTCATTAGGATATAGAAGAGATTAGGAGAGGCTAAAATATATTTCAATTTGAAACACAGTTACTCAAGTAGTCTATTAGAGTAAAAGCAGGGGCGTCAGTTGGGGAGGGGGCTGATAAGAGGGACATATGTACTGTACACGTATGGCAATTTGTATAGAAATATATTTAGGAAGTTTTAAGAAATCATAGTTTTTTCTGCTGGGTTTTTTTCAGAGACACCCTGTAGATAAAGAAATCGAAAAAATAATTTATAATGTATTAATGTGCAAAATATCGCAAAAATTGACCAAAATTTGCCAAAATTATTGAGAATATGTACAAAAAAATGCCTAAAATTTGCTTGAAAAATTGTCTGAAATTTGCAAAAATTGCCTAAAATTTGCACAAATTGCCTAAAATTTGCAAAAATTTGGCAAAAATTTGCAAAATAATTATCTCGCCCCCAAGAAAAGTGTGAAATGACGCTACTGAGACTGTAAAAGGCCCGCCGAGAGAAATTCCGGGCCCCTGTGGCAGAATGACCGGCGGGCCTCTAGCAAGTCTTAAAATTTGCTGACGACCTTTTTTTGCTCTTCATTGATTTCACTGGAGTTGCAACTCTCGAAAACTAGTGATGACCTTTTGCTTGTCGATCTTTTGACGCTGTTCCTTTTGATGTGTCCTCAGGTCCCGGCCCCCCACCTTTACTCGCCGGGCCCCTCTGCACAACTTAACATCGTAACCTTTCTTTAGTGTTGTTATTGGTATTATTGTTAATTATACATATTCATCATCGGACGGGCCCCTTCGAGACCGCCGGGCCCCTGTGCATATGCCCCCTACCCCCTCTCGGCGGCCCTGGGGAGTAAAGGCAAAGAATTAAAGTAATAAACTGATGTGGTTTAGCCGTATTTTGTAAAAATTAAAAAGAATTGCAGCAGCAAATGTCAACTTTCGCAAGATTTCAGAGTTTTACACTCGTCATGCAAATCGCAATGCCATATTAAAACTAATAATTTAAATGCGATTTCTGTGTCACTAACTTGAAACCGTAAAAGTGACATCCAGAACGCTTTCCGATATTGAATTATTTGCTCTGCAACGATACGTGTAATTTTCCTTGCGTATCAGTGACTCAGAAATGAGAAGCTTCGATCCTGGAGTAATCTGTTCTGTTTCCAAGCTGATCCAAGCGATTTCCGGTTGCGGATTTCCAAAGGCAGAGCAGGTCAACACTTCTCCGGGATACAGCCACTCTTTAGTGGGAACGACCGTTACATTTCTTGCGCCATCTAAAATCATTTAATTATATTAATCACTACTTTTGTGATGAAATAACCGAATTCCTTTTATTGCATAATCCGGCGACAGCAAAACCTATACTATTAATTAATTAATTACGTAATTCTAGCTGCAGTTTAATTATATCAGCAACAGTTTCTAGATACTGTATTAGCACGTCTGGCCGAATCAGGAATGAATTACAGGAATCACTAGGAAATCAGTTAAGGCATCATTAAAATATACACTGCTGCAACGCTAAAAAGCATCCTTCATCTGTTGTGTTAAAGAATAAACGTAATACGAAGCTGGCACTCACACAAAACTCGTATTTGCGGTGAAGTCCACGTGTATTTGTAATTAGGAACGTTGTTTGCAAAACCCTTTGACAAAGTCATTGAAGGGAAGAAAGTGTCACATTCCAAGTGCATAGATTGCTGTTGAGATTCCAGATGAATTGAAGCAACTAGAGACAAAGTTTTGATGTTATTGGATGCTGTTAAATTTATTTGAACGGCCTTGTTGTCGATTTCCTCACTGGTGTTTGATATCATTCGTCTGCAAGAGATGAATGGATCAAAATAGCCGCTGTACATGACACTGCATTGAATGTTTATACTGTCCCCTTCAGCTGCTGTTGTTTTATCGATGGTGCACACAGGATCTGAAACTAATTTAATCAGAATTATATTAAAATGCCCAAATATTAAGAAACCAGGTCGCAATAAATTGTAAGGTTCTCGACATTCTGCTCAATGGACCATCAATGCATGGATCACTGCAAGATGTAATGTTTCAAAACCCAAGCCAAGCACTTGTTTGAGTTGATGCAATCTCTGACACGATGTCATTCAAGGCAGCTTATCTGTTCTAGCACCTGTGCTCAATTCAAATATATGAACTTACCAACAACCATGATACTTGAATACAACGAAACGGCTGCTAGTGTGATTAAAACTATAAAGAAATACTCCATAGCTCTTCTAATTTGTGAAAATGAAAATGCACCACTTAAATTTGATCAATTTACTCCGTTTCTCTGTTGTGAGTTATTGTAATAATTCGCATTTCAACGGTGATTGCTTATTAAGCATTGAAAACACTTTAGACATTCATGTGAATTCGTAGGCTATGAGTTTAATAAAACTACAATCTATCGTGCAAATTAACGTAGAACTAGTTACCAATTATTATCAAGTTGGCGCTTATCTCGTGCGTATTTCCTGTATCGTTGTGCTTAACCAATGAATGGCACGTATAGACTCCAGCATTATGAACATGATTGGAATCGATTGAAAGGCTTTGTCCATTTGTCAGAATTTTCATCCGATATTCTGAAGAATTTATGGGCAATTTACCACGAATCACTGCTTTATTGAAGTCGTAAGGCGTATAGTACCAAGTTATTGCTGTAGATGAATCAGTCGAAAGATTATGCAGACATGTGAACGTCGCATTCCCACCGATAACAGTGGCATCATTCTCAAGTCCAACCAATTCATACATCTGATTGGATTCAGCTGTAAAACGCGGTTGGTCCTACTTTTAAATGCAATTAGTAAAGCAGAAATCCCTAGAAATGTCAAAAGCCTTTGCTTTACGAGCATTTTCAATATCAAAACTAAAAATCAATGTCACAATTATGCTGCTGAATTCCTAAACAACATTGTGTGATACAATGCACTGCATGCAAATTGGGAATGCACTTGAAGAGAAAATTTTAATGGCTACGAGTGTGAATGATTTCAAAATAAACCTCAGCACAACAGAGGTTCCCACTCAGAGCAGACCCTACTGAACCACTTTAAACCTTATTATTATTATTATTATTATTATTATTATTATTATTATTATTATTGTTATTATTATTATTATTATACGCTGCAAGCAAATTGGGTCAAAGTTTCAAGCCAGTCCTTAACATGAATGTTGTTAACTTTATGACGAGTAGAAAATTATAATTATAATTGATGGAAAACCAAAAGTTACCCCAAATAATGTTCGTCACACTGAGAACAAAGAAAGCTGACGAAATCGATTTCATTATTCTGAACTGCAATGAATACGCGATCAAAGTCGTATATCGACAACAACCTGCTGCTATTTACAGTACTGTAAGAGTTTCTTACAACTTAATGTTATTCGGTCGTCATGACCTATTATTTTAATTATCAAGTATCAGCCCAAACTTTCCAAAATCCGGAAATATACTCTCATCATTTATAAAAACAGCATTGCTTCTGTTAGATACACTGCTAATTATAATAATCGTGCTTCTATCAGTCATCATCACCACTAGCAGCAAGTCACCCTCTAGAGTCTAGATGTTTAGGCCGTCGAGGCTATGTGGCAAGGATAAGAGTTAGTCATCCATTTGCCCGTGGTCCTTTTTTCTGTTGGGTCAAATGTAGGATCGTAGGCCTATCACATTATACTGATTATAGCACTGCCATAATTTGTCATAATAACGGTTAAAGTGAATTGTCACTACTCATCATTGGTTCGGTCTTGGTATACGATTAAGCTAAAAGAAATGAATGCTGATTAGCCTAAAATGTGTTATTAACAATGTGTTATTAGTGTCAGTGTCTTAGTTTCACATGCAGATATGTTCGTATGTGATAATAATTTTGTTGAAAACTTCACGAAGTTTATATGACGATTGTAACATACAAGAACGGGTAAAGGTTCGCCCATACTCGAGCGTTGGGTCCGGCGCTTATCTCCGGTTTCAGGCAAGCAGCGAAGCAGATGGCTTGCACCATTAATCTAGAGTAGTTTGCCATTGCTTTCTCCAGACCCGTGTTTTACCTTCGCAACCACAGCTTCTACTCATTTACCACCGCCCTCTTGCGAATGAGGGCTTAGTCGACTTTAGGGGCTCCTGCGGGAGTTGAACTAGTTCCTTCAGTGTGCCTATCTAGCCTGCTACCAATCTGCCATCTTTCCGCCCCTATTCAATGTGACCCAATAAAAAACACGTCACTGTATATATGTCCATAACTTTCTCAAATATGAAACGATTTCCAAATTGTTTTCATTATTTGACTCAGAAATAAATGATGACAATATCCCGTATACTATTTACTACGCCCCTTTAATGTGTAGCATCCCTTCCTACTAAAACTAAAATAAGGGCAAAATAGCGAAGATAGTAAAAACATTTTGAAAATCGGTTCACATTTGCCAAAGTTATGAACAGATATAGTGTGGTATGTTTTTATTGGGTTACAGTATACAGTGAATGACAGATAGTAAAGGCAGACATCAAAATGAAATATCACATTATGTTATCAACACAATGAATTAATTCAGCGAAGGCATTAGGCCTATGTCATGGACTATTAAATGATTGATGGACAGAAAACTGTCTTAGGCGCCTTACATCAGGGGCCGAAGAAATGCCACGTTCTGCATATTTGCATGTAATTAATTTTGAATTTTTCAACTTGCAATTGCTCGAACGCTATGAATGCTAAAAAGATGAGGTATACACCAATGTTTACCATTTTTTCCCTTTTTCAAACCATCTGTGTAAAATTTAATAACAATTGGGATAAGGGTCCACAATCTGTCCTGAATCAGAACCCCTCCAAAAATATTTTTTATTTCAAGCTGTGCAGCTAAACGTTTTGAATGGTAACCTAACTTTGGTGAACGGCAAAGTTGTATGGGAATGTAATTGGAACAAAATAAATTGAAAATTTTGAAAACTGGACAACATTTGATTGAAATATAGTTCTAGTTTGCATCGCTGTTTTCTCATAGTACACAATGCACAGCCTTCTACTCATCGTTTCCCTAATGTACAGCGGTCAAATTCTGCTAGCCTCAGTTTACTGCCAAGTTTTCATTTAGTAGTCTATGCCTATGTCCATTGCCTCGATGTCTTTGCTGAATTACTTGGTAGAATTTAGGAACGAGACCTGAAACCCTTACGTGTTCTCTGGTTGCAGTCATTGGTTGGAGTTGGACCAGAGCCGAACTGTAGTCCCAGGCCACCGCGCTCGATATGCTCCGCCCACTAGGCGGGGGATCCCGTCTATTCAGTTCAATGTAAATAGCAGTGATGTTAACAAGGACAGACCCCCAAGGACGAGGATAAGGACAAGTACCGACCCCCAAGGACGAGGATAAGGACGAAGACCGACCCTCCAAGGACGAGGACAAGGACGAGGACTTACCCCGCAAGCACAAGGACCACAAGGACTGACCCTCAAGGACAAGAATCAAGGACCAACTTCTGTCAGACAAAAAAAGTCAGGAATGAATTACAGGAATCACTAGGAAATCAGTTAAGGCACTGGTAAATAGCAGTGATTTGAAGGTTATTTTAGCAAAAATTATACTTCAGTGATGATATAACACATATTTACAGCAGTGATGTTAATCCTTGTCCTGGTCCTTGTCCTTAAGGACTCCTTAAGGACCAATTTGAAGTCCTCGTCCTTATCCTCGTCCTTGGGGGTTCGGTCCTCGTCCTTATCCTCGTCCTTGCAGATCGGTTCTTGTCCTTGTCCTTGTAACTTAGTCCTTGAAAAGTCCTTAAAAGGTAAAGGTAGTCCCATACTCGAACGAGCGTAGGGTTTCCGGCGCTGATCTCCGGTACTAGGCAAGCAGCGACGCAGGTGGCTTACGCCATTAATCTAGAGTAGGTTGCCGTTACTTTCTCTTGACCTGCGTTTTACCTTCGCAGCTTAGCGCTGCTACCAATTTATCGACGCCTAAGCGATGAACGGCTTGGTTGGCCGCCGGCACCACGATTAGATCCCGGGATGGTCACCCATCCAAGTACTAACCGCGCTCGACGTTGCTTAACTTCGGTGTTCTGACGAGAACCGGTCGCACAACGCCAAATAGGCCGGGTGAAAAGTCCTTATAAGGACCAAATTACTTGTATACCATTTTCAATTGTACTGATAATTATGTTCCAAGGTAAGAGTAGTATGTGGATTTATATTTAGGCTACATACTTGCTTTGAGTTACTCTAAAATTTTTAGTTATTGTTTCCTTTATAATACCAGTTGAGGAGTTGATTCTTTAGCAGAATTCTTTGTTGCCCAGCGACGTCGGCTCCAGTTGAACGATTGTTTTGGCAAAGTGGTTTCATAATTAGACCTCACCGTGTGTGCATGACTGATCAGCTGCTGGAAACACTTGTTCATTTATTATTATTATTATTATTATTATTATTATTATTATTATTAAATTTGACAATTTCTTAAGCGCAGTAACATAGCTAGGTGGCTAAAGTCAAAGGCGCATTTGAAATGCAGCATTGCTGTTGACTAGACTATGTTTTACAACATTCCTTTTTTCCTTTTCTAATTTTGTGATTCGAATTGAAATTGTGTTTGGTTTTTTCCTTTCTGACTTTTTTTGTCTGACAGAAGTTGGTCCTTGTCCTTGATCCTTGTCCTTGGGGGTCAGTCCTTGTGGTCCTTGTGCTTGCGGGGTAAGTCCTCGTCCTTGTCCTCGTCCTTGGAGGGTCGGTCCTCGTCCTTATCCTCGTCCTTGGGGGTTCGGTCCTTGTCCTTATCCTCGTCCTTGGGGGGTCGGTCCTTGTCCTTATCCTCGTCCTTGGGGGGTCGGTCCTTGTTAACATCACTGATATACAGGAACTGACATGCAAGCAAACTCAAGGACAGTGGAGACAGATATGCAGACAGAATGAGAGACACACAGATTGAGAGGAAAGCCACTAGCGATGCAACTTAAAACTAGTTTTCAAAATTTGCTCATTTGCACAAGTTGTCATTTTTATGTCTGACTGTCTGTATATCTGTCTGTATATCTTCAGTTGCGTAGCAATATGCTCGGAGGCCCTTGGCGAAAAACTATTTAACATCTCGTTCCCATGTTTTTTGTAAAGCGCCTTTGACTTTGGCCCTTGGTATGCTACGGCGCTATCTAAATTGTCATGAACAATAACAATAACAATAACAATTGCTTTCCTCTCAATCTGCGTGTCTCTCATTCTGTCTACATGTCTGTCTCCACTGTCCTTGAGTTTGCTTGCATGACAGTTCCTGTATATATGTGTTTTATCATCATTCAAGCATAATTTTTGCTAAAATAACCTTTAAGTCACGGCTAATTACATCGAACTGAATAGACGGGATTCCCGCCTATAGTGGGCGAGCGCGGTGGCCTGGGATATAGTTCGGCTCTGGTTGGACAACTAATTTGACCCCAAGAGAAGTTTGACACTAGGGAGAGCTTAGCACAGCCGTAGCATGGAGGCGGGCAAGCTTCCCCGGGCGCCGTCCTGGGGGGGGGGGAGGCAGAAGCCATGGTTGATTTAATTCACGACGGAAGTTTTAACAAGTTAAACGGCCGTCATCGAGGTATTACCAGAATGACAAGCAAAACTAGGTCATCACTACTCGCTTTCTACTACTCCACTACTTTCACTAGTTTACTCCCCCAACGTCGTCAAAAGTCAAATAAGCTAAAACAAAGGTCATCACCAGTTTTTAGACTGTTAGGGAGCGATAAATTGATACCCTGCTCCGGGCGCCGAATAGGCCTACTATAGCTACGGTTTTGGAGCTTAGCAGCGTTGAAACTCGAAAAACGTTTTCTGGAAAAGTCCGGCTTTTATCTTGTGCGATGTAGGCTTGCTAGAGACTGCTAAAGGTTAACGTTACTGTATGACTGCAGCTATGTGACAGATTAACTAAGTTAACTTAGGCCAGTGATCTAAACAGAAATAGAAACATATTGTGACGAAATTAGGAACTAGCAATAAAACGAATTGATAACACTGAGTAACAAAAAAAAGTTTTTTCATTAACTGATAAGAATTGTGGTGATTTAATACAATTAGGCTATGCTAAATCGAAATATAACCACCAAAATCTTCTATCACGTCAGAATTTTTAGTTACGGGCAAATAGAAAAATTGTATAGTCTACTGTAACTGAAGCACATGTCATAACACTGGTTTACATGAAATTTTATGTCTAAGTTTTCTTAACAGATTTAGGCCAATTCTGATGTCCTAAATTCAAATATAACATTGGCTTTGCTTAATCAGGTCAACTTTTTTATATATCGCTACATGTGATTTTTTCATATAGAGTATGCAATGCATGTATTTTCTATTTACGTAATGCAGATTTTATTATAATGAAATGGTCAACACACAGTTTGTTGCCTGGAAAGTGACCTGTTCTTGTGTAATTTTGGTGCCCTGATTCCAAGAATGTTATCCGTTTTACCCCTTGGCTCTAGTTTTTGAGATACGGCTTAGTCGTCCTTATATTTTGGTTCTACTAAAATGCGTTAAATGCAGAATCCTTAATCTATTTGAATTCTATCATTGAACAGCAAAAAAACTTCTAAGCAACAATTATACATGCACGTCCGGTCTAGAATATATGGCCGTATCTAAAAAACTACAGATGATAGAAAAAATCTGATGCCATATTTGGAATCAGCACTCTAGATATGCCCAGAAAGAAGTCTAACTTCTGAGACAACTGACAAAATGTTTTTTGTTGCCCTCTAATTTTACATAATACAATCGATTTAGTTATAAGGCTAGAATTTTTAAAAGTCAAATTTGCAAAAAAGCCTGACCTGATTCAAAGAAACCAGTATTATTTTCAATTTTAGCAGTACAAAATTGTCATAAAACAGTTGAAAAAACTTATACAATTTTTAAAAATGTTTTTTATAAACCAGTGCACTGCATGACATGACACTTTTGACAGTATACACATGCAAAACAATTAGATGGGGATAACTTTTAAACCTGACGTGCTACAGCAAAACCGCTTACAGATTTGGAATCAGCGTGTCGTATCCCATCTGAATCACCTATTACCTTCTCAGTTAAGAAAATCATGTTTTCCAGTGTAATTAATTAATCAATAATAAATAAACGCGAGGTCTTATAATACATGAGCCGTAATTGCCCTAATAGTGTAGAGAAGATAAGAACCAAGTATTCAATAGATGGCGCTAGGCGTTTAAAAATAGGAGAAAGATCAAGATAGTGAGTTTAGCACGCCTTCTATTTATCGCGTTGGGAGTCCCTTAAATACTGGCCACCGCAATAGAACATGGCCGGTGAGCTGAGGGTCAGCGTGTGTTGGAAGAGGAAAGGAAGGTACGAAGGTACGATGGTACAAAGGTACGAGGGTACAAAAGTACTGATAGCACATAAGTAGGCTACTTTGTGCTCAGATATAGGAAAGTACGAGAATTAAAGTTACATTGTACCCAGAGACAGACAGTAAGGTTACATTGTACCCGGAGACAGATAGCAAAAGTACATTGTACCGGGTAAATTTGAGGGTACACTGTGCCGAGTGAGCAGTCAACGTACAGAGTACATTTAGAGGATAGAGAGCACATGTACAGGCTACATTTTAATGTACAATTTAAGTTACAAAGGATTAGTAAAGGGCACAAATTGCAGAGATAGCCTTAGTTATGACAGGACCAATCAACTCCTCTCATCAGTACAAAAATCTTAGCCACATAGCTAAGTCTGACAGACCACGTAGCCAGGGACGTCATTTGGGGGGGGGACCCACTGATTTTAGAGGAGAAATTTTCGCGAATGCTTGTGTATTTTAGTTTTTATATGCAAATTGATTAAAGAGATAAAAAGACTGACAAGCAAAAAAGGTCATCAACCCTCTAAGGAGGTCTGATGTTGAGTGATTAATCCCATAAAAAGGCTGACAAGTCAAAAAGGGCGGACACTTAATTGAACCACAAAGTATCCCGCGGTCCGTTCCTCGCTGACCTGTCAATGTGGCTACAATTCAGTGGCGTAGCGAGGGTATCCGGCGCCCGGAGGCAAAGTCTACCGTTGGCGCCCCAACACTGCTGACGAGCAAAAAAGGTCGTCACATTGTTCTTGGTGCCCCTCAAGTCTTAAAGTCTTACGGGCGCCCCTCTTCATATAGGGCCTAGTGGCTGAGGAGCAAACAAAAAAACAAAAAAGGTCATCGCGGGGATTCGCGGCATATTTCTTCTTTTTTATTATGCATTTCACTTGCCCAAATACCCGAATTTGGTGACCCCTCCTCGCTACGCCACTGCTACAATTTTTGTGAAGGACCGCTTCTAAAGGACTTAGTACCGGATTTCTACGCGGCTGCGAGTTCTTTCTTCCATCCCAGCGGATATTTAACATCGTCACCTTCGGAAGTTCAGACCTTTGTTGACATGTCAGCGTTGTTAAAGCGCTTTTGGTTTTTGGTATTTAACTATGTCACAGCGCTATATAAATCGTCCAGGAATAATAATAATAATAATAATAATAATAATAATAATAATAATAATAATAATAATAATAATAATGGCGCCATAAAATATACCTAGAAAATGTCCGGGCTTCCAAAAAGTGATCAGCTCATTCTGAAGTGTAAAGTATTTTGGAATGCGACTGTGTTGATTAAAGTGGGTGGGTCGTACTAAGACAAATGGATTTTGGTCACAGTCCAATTGATTTGGAAGTCGATATCTCTGAAGTCGAGGAATTGGGTTTTTAATAAATGGATTTTGCCTGCCAAAAGTGATAATTGCGAAAACATTCAGTTTCATGATTTATTGGTCCAAGGCATGGTTTAATAATTAGTTAAATTTAGAACATCTGGCTTCAAAAGAATTTTAATAGATAGCGAAAGATTAATCAGATTCGCCTTTGAGAATTATTTCTCGTATAATTAGTTTATCCATCGATCATTGTCTGACGTATCTTATAGCGCTAAATAATATATAATTAGTCCAATATATCTTGGCAGTCTTGTACAGTACTTTTTGCTTCTTTCGTCACAAGACCACGTTTTGCACCCCATGGAAACATTTCTGTGGACGCCCATGTTTGTAAGAACATCCTACGATCATTGCCGATTTGACATCATTAGCCCTGTATCCGGGCATGGTATTGACCGCCTGGTTGAAGACTATAGAAAATGAGATCAGCGCCGCACTATGAACCCTACTGTTTCCGGAAGCACTTGTACTTTTTTGAAAATTGAATTCTGGTGCTGTGGTTGACCAATGGCCAGTCTGTAATGTTCTGTAAAGCAATAGACCAATTTTGAATTCAGTTCTTTGTACGACAGGGAGGTACTAAAGCTTTAAAAACAGGTATGACGTGGTCGTGCTTGAGGTTTTTAATAGGCCTAATGGTCAAACGCTACTACTACTATTACTATTATTATTACTACTACTAATACTGCTGCTGCTGCTACTACTACTAGTACTACTACTGCTACTACCTACTATTACTATTACTACTACTACTACTGCTGCTGCTGCTGCTGCTATAAGTGCCACTCCAGAGATTTAACGCAGTCGCCTCCCGCGGAACTTTCAACAAATAATAATAATAATAATAATAATAATAATAATAATAATAATAATAATAATTGAAAATTTAGACAAATGCGTATGGTCAGTACTGTAAATTATTTGATTAACCGTCATTAGTTACTTATAATTTATTATTTTTGAGGCATTATATTAATGTAACTCATTAATTTTCGGCTGAAGTAACGACTTACTGTAACTAGAAACTTTTTACGCAGTAATTGTAATCAAAATTATAATTACTTTTCTAGTTACTTTTCATCAGGCAAATTAGCAGTGCAGTATGAAAAGTGTGATACAATGGGTTTTAATGGACTATTCGGGGTTCTGTAGGCACTATGGACTCTAGATTGCAACCAGATTAAGTTGACACTGTACTCTAGAAACTACATAGCGAACATGTATTATGAACTCTATAGTAGCAATTATTAAATTAACCTTATTCATAGTCTTCTTCTTCTTCTTCTTCTTCTTCTTATCATCATCATCATCATCATCATCATCACCACCACCACCACCACCACCACAAACCAACACCCACTTCATCATAATTATCATCCTCATCATCATCACCACCAACACCACACATCGTCGTCGTCTTCATCATAATCATCATCATCATCACCAACACCAACACCCACCACATCGTCATCGTCATCGTCATCATCATTCTCATCCTCCTCCTCATCATCATCATCAGCTTCATCATCATTTCTATTATTGTTATTATTATTTTTATTATTATTATTATCTATAACATTAAAATCGTTATCTGTATGTCTGTTGCCTTCGAGCGTTCTGATTGGTTGGCTGTGTGAGCGTTCTGATTGGTTGCGTTCGAGCGTTCTGATTGTTTGGCTGTGTGAGCGTTCTGATTGGTTGGCTGTGTGAGCGTTCTGATTGGTTACCTTCAAGCGTTCTGATTGGTTGGCTGAGTGAGCGTTCTGATTGGTCATTCTGGAATTGGAATTGGATTGGTCGTTGCCTCGAGCGAAGCGAAGCGACGCGAAGCGACGCGAAGCTCGCCTCATGCGAGCGAAGCTCGCGCGAGCGAAGCGAGCCTTCGAGTTCTAGTTATTATTATTATTATTATTATTATTATTATTATTATCATCATCAACAACAACATCATCATCGTAATTATTATCTCCATAATTTTTTATCATCATCACCACCACCACTAGAAATAAAGATCAAGAATACCAGGAACTGTTCCAATGTAAGGATTGTGACAATTACGTCGTACCTAGGTACAGTATGATGTCCCTAGAGTACGTTGTAGCTAGGTGTGATGAACTCTAGAGTACATTGTACCTAGGTATGAAGTACATAGAGTACGTTGTGCCTAGTATGATGCACTCTAGAGTACGTTGTACCTAGCTATTATGTACTCTAGAGTCCATCGTGACTACAGGCATTATGGATCCTAGAGTCCAAAAGTGCCTAGAGTCCGTCGTGCCTCCTACACCGGCACGGTCTTCGCCCTGTTGGAGGCTCGATGCGCGACTTGAGATACTGAAAGAGATTAGAAACGATTTTGTAATATTTTATTAAATAATAAACCCAACAGTCCAAAACTTCAACCGGAAGATTTCTATTACAAGGGATATCATAAACTAACCTATGAGGAAAGGCTAAATCACTGTGGACTGACAACCCTGGAAAAAAGAAGAGAGAGAGGGGATTTGATTGAGACATACAAAATACTAACAAACAAAGTGGAAATGCCAAGAGAAAGATTTTTTACAACGAAGCAGTATGATCGAACCAGAGGACACAACATGAAACTGTTCAAGAAACGGGTTGGGAGACATAAACAGCATTATTTTAGTGCAAGAGTGGTGGACAGATGGAATGAACTGGATGAGGGGATAGTAATGGCTACAACTGTAAACGAGTTCAAAATAAACCTCAGTAGTCTAGGGTATTAGATTGGACGGGAACAACAGTGGTTCTCACACAGGGCAGTCCCTACTGAACCACTTTAAACCTTGTTATATTATATATTATATTATATTATAACCCGAAAGAGCGTAAGCAAAGACATCGAATAGCTTAAGCTCGCATTCTACACAACACAATCATCACTACAACGCCATCTAGGGATTAAACACACAACCACAATCAAATGCATCTCCAAAAGCCCACTCACAACAGCCCGGACAAACATGGACCGCGTTATGTTTGGATACTAGGGCACTCAATGAAAATCGACTACTGAGTATCACAAACAAACCACGAAAACAAAACAGCAGAAAGAAAGGAAGACAAAGGGTCAAAAGGGACCGTAATTGGGAATCGGCACTTGGAATGTGAGAACAATAAACTACACAGGAGGATTACATCTAGTACTTGAAGAGCTTAGGAGATATCAATGGGACATGGTGGGTATATCAGAGACTCACTGGACAGGAAAAGGAGAATTTAGAACAGAAGCGGGAGGAGAAAATTACACCGTGCCCTACTCAGGAAGAGATGGCAACAAATCACGTGACGGAGAAGCCTTAATTGCTACTAAACGAGAAAGCAAAAAAGACAATGACTGACTACCATATGATATCATCAAAAATTACAATAGCCAGATTTCAGTGTGTGTTTAGTAAACTGACATTTACACAAATCTATGCACCTACAGGAGAATCTATGCAACTACAGGAAGAGGAAATCAATTATTTTTACAAGAAATTACAAAGTATAGCAAAATGAAGTGGCAAAACATGATATACTTGTTAAAGTCAGTGACTTTACAGGGTTTTGATAAAAGATGGCTCTTGAGTAATATGTACTCTTCGTTGTAAAATGGTTGACATTGGACTTTTCTGATTAATGTTAAATTCTACTATATGATTCTAAACTCTGAAATAAATGAGAAATAACTTTAACAATACTAACTATAATAGGAGATTGGAATGCAAAAGTTGGAAAAGACATATTTTAAAACAGCGGTTCCCAAACTGTGGTGGGTCCGCGGAGGATATGGCGGGGGTCTGCGAGAGCCTCCCTAAATATTCAGCAACACTTCATCGATCGAGAGATGAGTAGAGTCTTAACTATGTGGATTAAATATATACGCCATATAGGCTACTAGGCAATAGGGTGTGTAAATTTTGGAAAAGTCATTTTTTTAAAAACGACTAGTGATAAATTGGTGTATTTTGATGTGGATAATCTAAATATAAGCGCAGTTTCTTTTAAAAGTGTGATTTACCTACTTCAATTTCATTTGGAACTTATGAGAATAATAGGCCATTATAATACATGCGTTTCAATGCTCGAAGATGGAGTTTTGGTTAATTGAACTTCATGTTAATCTCTTAAGGTTATGAGTTAGCAATGTATCTTAAACCTGCAATGTGTGCAGCATTAGCTACGACATTATAGTGTTACTTGCATGCAGTGTTAAGAAACTGATATAGGTATTCATTGATAATGTGTTTATTTTGAGATCTACATGATGTTGGCCAAAACGTCACAGGTTAAAACTAGACTACAAACCTCCACTCCTTTACACCATTTAGTGGGGTCAGGTGCTGAACTCCCAGTAGCTGAGCTACCTACTGTCAGGGACCTCATCCAAAGCTCGATCATACGCGTATGACAAAATAAAATACGTTAAAATACGTGCGTATGAATAAAAAAATAAAATACGCGTATGATACGCGTATTTTATAAGTCTGCTCGGTTACTTATATTTTTGCTTACTTAGCGAGCAATATCAACTGCGACGTCACGCCATGTCACTGAAACTGATCCCAAAATTCACTTCGTTAACACTTGTTCTCCTTTTTATTTCTTTGCGTAGGTACATGGTTAACAGACTGCAGTAATTGACGCAATTTCATGGCTATGTAGGCCTAATGTATGTTTGCTCACGTATGATAGCGCGTATGATAAGGAATCATACGTTAAAATACGTGCGTATGATACGAAAAATATAATACGTATGATACGTATGATCGAGCTTTGACCTCATCAGATATGGATTGTACTTGAGACAGATTAGTGAACAAAAAAGGCACAATTACACCATTGATCAGCTTGTCGATGACATTATGAAAGGCTTGCTTCTTCAGTGGAACCGAGCAAATACTAACTTTAATGGTCCTGTCATTAACAGTCCTGTTAGAATAAAATCCAAATTGAAAGCCATATGGGAGCAGGCTAACAAAGTCTCGTCTGGTAGAGCCAAAGTTGTAGAGAAAGACAAATTTCTGCAGAAGCTCGACAGACTGATGGACATACTCACCTGTTAGTGTGAAATCAACAGCTGCCCTGATGCGGGTTGCAAATTTGCATGTCTCACTGGTGTACACATAGCGTGTGAGTGCAGCAGACATCAGAAGATTCCTGTTATCGAGTTAGCATTCATAAAAGGTCAGCGAGAAAAAGTTGGAAGCACAGGACTTCATCAGATAGGGCTGGTTGACTTTCCTGAAACAAAGCGACAGTCGTTGCAGAAGGAAAGGCAGGCCAAAAGGAAGGAGGCTGAAGAAAAACGGCGACTGAAGAGTGAAACACAAATCACAGAAGACGAAGAAATGACAGAAGAGGGTCATGAAGATTCCGAAGATATCACGGATACAGCAGTAGAGACCGAATAGAGTGTCATAGTGATGAAGATATAGACAAAGATGAGAATTCTGCTGCTTGCCAAAAGGCAAAATACAATACAGAGCACATAACCAACATAGCCCTGGCCAGTCTACGGCACCACACTGGCCTGAGAGAGACAGCAGAGATTGCAACCGCTGCCTGGATTGATGCACGACTTATCAGTATCAGTCGATTCGACACAACTTTGATAATTGATCATCAGAAGGTCAAGAGAGCTCAAGAAAGAATCTTGTTAAAATTGAACACAAAGTTTGAAGAGGATCTTAACAAAGGTGGCAGCTCTGTGATGAAGTAATCAAAGACCTTTGCACAGATCAGAGCTATGGCTACAGAATAGCCACTGCAATCAGGACAGGTGTTTTGCCCAAGGATCTGGCTCACTTGGAAATTGGACCTGTGTCACATAGCCGATGGCTCACAACAGCTCTGAGGTTCATGAGAATTTGGGTATCTAAACATAAACTCAAGGGCAAGGCTCTGAAAAATTTGAGGATGATCATGAAATTATGTGTTGGGGTGTACATAGTAAATTGGTTCAACATTAAGATAAACAGCAAATGGGCACATGGACCAAGGCATATTCTTTACCAACTACAACTTCTAAAGGACCAGCGTGAAGAAGTAAGGAACATTGTCATGCCAACATTGAAGAGGTCTGCTTGGCATGGTTTCAGTAAGTCAGTGCTGCAAGCTATGTTGTGTAGTGAATTTGAAGAGGAGAGACAAGATGCGGTTGAGAAGATTTTGAAGATCAGAGGTGATGGAGATGAAAAGACACAGTTGGGAGACAGCAGAGTGAGACCCAGAAAAACACCACCCATCAACACTGAAGCAACTACACTTGCACTACTGATTTCCTGGAGCATTGAATTCTATGAGTCGCCTCTTACTTGTTCAATGACAACTGCAGAGATTTTGGAACTTGTGAGCGAGCCCATGGTGGTTCCAGATTGGCCGTCACACACTCAATCTGTAGAACGTTGTGTGAAGATGACTACTGAAACTGCTGCCCATGTGTATAGCAATGACAGGAGACACCAGTACATTAAAGGTCAAATGATCAGCAGAGAGCTCATGAACAAAAACAGAAGCTATCAGGACATGCTGTCTTTGATTGATTTCGTTGACTAATGACTAATATTAAAACGTTATAAACATCAGAAATAATATTCTTGTAACATGACAATAGTCAGCATTACCTAGTGGTACTTATTTCAGTGGCTGCGTAAGACTGTAAGTTACAAAGTGTTGATCAAAAGTAGTACTATTTACAAATCGTATGTACTTAATTATAGAGATTTTCTTTTGTAAATTGAAGTAGGTTAGGTTTGTTTAAAAAAATTTCTGAAAGCAGATTTGAATTCAGCATTAAAATCTGCACTATTTGGTAACTAGTCGTTTTTAAAATTCTTAAATTTTTAATTGTTCCACTAAAATTGACACGCCCTACTAGGCAAGTTTGCCCAGAAACCGGTAATCTTAAACCGGAGAAACAAGAAACCTTTTGCATTCCAATCTCCTATTATAGTTAGTATTGTTAAAGTTATTTCTCATTTATTTCAGAGTTTAGAATCATATAGTAGAATTTAACATTAATCATTAATCTTAATGAATGAACTGAACTTATCACTGCGAGGAAAGAGATTCAACCATTCTGAGAAGTCACGACAAATTAGCATCAAAAAGGAGCTCTATTTATGGAAGGCTAGAACAAACAGCAGATTTATAGGCATGTTTCCAACCTATTATTATTATTCCTTATTCGTTAGTCTTTCAACATTTGAAGCTGAATTTTAGATAGTATAAGTACAAATTATAACACGGACGTCTACCTTCCTTTGCACGCCAATGATAATTAATTATAATGGCGGAAAACATGGGCCCTACAGCGACATGTGAGAGGTAATTTTTTAAAATGATTTGTATGCAGTAATTGACATATTGTTGCTTAGCAATAAATTTGCTGAATATGTTTACTTGAAGCTTGGGTGGGTTGGATTGGGTTGGGTGAATACTTGCAATTGCCGGCATGGGTTGGGTTGGGTTGGGTTGGAGATTTGATGGGTCGGGTTGGGTTGGGTTCTAAAAAATGGACCCATGTCCATCTCTGTGCGCGGTTCATGGGCCCCTTAAGTTTATTTACCCTCAAGGGGCCCTGGAAATTTCCAATGCTACTGTATGGTCAGTACAACCCTGATTAAAGCAATATATCTGAATCTTAAAAATACTTTGACGTGGGTTTTATTTTGGCGTCAGTAGCATACAATGCAATCGATCTAGTCATCATTTGACGTGCCAATATTGATCCATTTGGAAGGACTGGTTTAAAACTAGAAAATGAACAGGACATGAAGTTGGATGACAAGTTAGATAGAATTGCACGAAACCAGAGTGACAGTTCCGCATTAAGATCTCGTGATGTGAAGACCTAGAGCATGATGAACATGATACATGACAGCTATTGTCATAATTGTAATCGATGTCATTTACACCATATTAGTCACGACATCATCTGTTAGCCTACATATGCATGCACTAGTGCAGTAATGAGGGCTGGTGGGTTGGGCCCCGTATTCGGGTTTGGACCAGTCGTACGATATGTAAAAGGTAAAGGTAAAGGTATGTCCCGTATTCAGTCCGAGCGTTGAGTTCCGGCGCTTATCTCCGGTCTTAGGCAATCAGTGACGTAGGTGGTGTAAGCCATTAATCTAGGGTAGGTTGCCATTACTTTCCCCAGACCCACGTTTTACCTTCGCAGCTTAACGCTGCTCCTTAGTTTACCACCGTCCCGTAGCGAGTAAGGCTGAGTTGACTTTAGGGCTCCTGCGGGATCGAACCCGCGACCTTCTGCTCCATCGTCCAACGCTGTTACCGCTCTGCTAACTTACCGCCCCGTAGGAGGTGTACAAACTCAAAAAGAATCTTATTTGGATTGATTTTGGGATATTTTTCTCGACAACACACTTAGGTGTTAAGCTTTTGTGGCCACTCTACACCGGATAAAACTCAAAATATAGTCCAGAGCTCACGGCCTACATGTTCAGAGGGCCTAAATTTAGGGGAAAGTGCTGAAATTTCTCAATTATGCTCGTACTCGCCTAGCATATATGCGGAAATTGCAGTTTAGTGCGGCCATTTGTGCGAAAATTGAGGGGACACTGCGGCGTTTACGGTTGCGTGCTCCACAGAGGCGGAGCTAGGGTGTCCGGGGACAAAATATACTGGTGGCGCCCCTCAACGACGAAAATCCTAAGAAGCCAAAAAGAGGGTGCCGCTCTGCCCATTTGGCGCCCCTTTACTCAACTTCGCGAATACCCTGACAAGCAAAAAAGTCATCATCCGTATTGAACTCCCTACCTTAAACCAATTTTGGCGCCCCTCACCTCAACGCCCGGGGACATCTGTACCCCCTGCACCCCTAGATCCGCCTCTGGTACTTCACATGTTCCGAAATTGAAACAAGTGCAACATGATCAATAAGGCCCTGACTATAAAGCGTTATTCAAACATCCTGACAGCTAATAGCCACATGAGGCTGTTTAAACAAGTTTGGACCAGTCACGATGCATTGACTAATAATAATCTTTATTTCGTGACAAGCACAACATCAAATAGAACAAAAACAATAATAAACTAATAATAAACTAAAAACACACTGTACAGTGTACACAGTACAGCCAAGTAAAACAAACAAACAAAACTCAAATACCTGTTCAACCAACATAACATTCATTGCATCATATCCATAACCTCAGACCTCAAGCACACATTTACTATACAATCAGAGAAAAATAGCGATTTCCCCTTATACTTCATGAAAAAGGATTGCTGCCGGTATTTTACTGCATCATATTTCACCTGCAAACCAACCATATCCCTTATACACTCGATTGTATCTTTACAATAAACGTTAAATATTTTACAAACAGCCTGCTGGATAAGTCTATCCAAAGCATTTAACGTGCTTTTGTTAGGATATGTTGCTTCAGCACCATAGAAAACCAAAGGCAAACAATATGACCTAACTAGATTAACACAGATTAGTTCTGAAGAAGCTGATTTCGAATGATGATATATGCTGTTAAAATTTCTATAGAATTTCAATTGAACTCTCGTAATGGAAGTTCTTTAGTATTTTCCAGAGCGTTGTGTGCTGTACTGAATCAAACGCTTTTTTATGGTCTATGAATGCACAGCGCACAGTACAGCGGTATTGACATCTCGCTAGCTTTTTCCATTATTAGTCTTAGATTGAAAATTTGGTCCCTGTGCCCACTCCTTTTCGGAAACCCATCTGCACATCCGAAAGCTCATTTTCTGCTTGTCTTTGCATTCTATTTAATAAGATTCTCAAAAGGTAATGGTAGCTACAGACAAAAGGATCAAAATCAATATCATCTATCGAACAAGTGGAAACCTTCCGTTATCTTGGTTCATTAATTACAGAGGATAATGACTGCAGCTCTGAAATAAGATCAAGGCTTGGCATGGGGCGTTCAGCCATAAAGACACTCACTACTGTTTGGAAGGATCGGTCGCTCAGTCTGCACATAAAGAAACGCCTGATGGAAGCATTGGTCTGGCCCATTGCAACATATGGAGCTGAAGCTTGGACAGTGAAAAAGGCAGATCAGAAAAGAATCACTGCTTTCGAGATGACAGCTTTCAGAAGAATGATGTCCATCAGCTGGAAAGAACATAGAACAAATGCCTCAATCATAGAAGAACTTGGGGAAAATAGGCGTCTATACTCAGTTATCAAATTTAGGAAACTGAAATACTTTGGTCACATAGTGCGAGCAGACAATTTATGTACAACGATACTGCATGGCAGAATTAATGGCAAGAGGAAGAGAGGACGGCCTCCTAGACGATGGACGGATGATATTGTGGAATGGACAAAACAACCAATTATCAATTGCATCAGAACTGCAAAAGACAGAGTCACGTGGAGAACCTTGTCGGCAGCCTGCATAGCCTCCGACCCTCAGCAATGAGAATGGACGATACCTACCTACCTAATGGAAGTTCTGTAGTAACGACCTGCCTTCAACACAACACCCAAATATTTAATCTCTTGTACATATGATAATGATATTCAACTCTAATGGAAATTCCACTGACTAATGGACGTAAATACAACGTTCAACATCCCATGCCATTCGATTTATATATAGACCTATTGCAAATCTACGCCATGAGACCATTGCAAATATGGTTTGTATCTAATACTACTGATGATAAATATATTCTGTGTTTTATATATTCAACGGCGTTCTATTATGATGAATTTCTAATGATAAATATATCTTATTAGCCTACACGAACACCTTGCATACACTTAAAATGTTTGACGATTTTTTAATTTTGTGTTGGAAATAAACTTTAAGCTATGTTTAAATTTAATAGTTTACTCCATCTCAAAACATCATAGAACATAAATCATAAGCACACAATGAACATAAATCATAAGCACACAATGATCATAAATCATAAATCATAAGCACACAATGAACATAAATCATAAGTCATAAGCACAATGATCATGTAGAAGACTAAATTTAATAGGCCCAAATATATAAATTCTTAATTACACTATATTGCTACAGGTTAACCTAGCAACAAGGAATACATCTAAAATATTAAAATCCTTCCTCTGTATTTTCTGTTACCTTCAAGCGTTCTGATTAGTGAAATCGACGTTGCGTAATCGACGTTGCGACGTTGCGACGTTGCGCAAGAATTATCGACGTTGCACAATCGAAAGTTCTAATTGGTTACCTTCAAGCGTTCAAGCGTTCTGATTGCTTGGCTGTTTGAGCGTTCTCATTGGTTGGCTGTGTGATGTTCTCATTGGTTACCTTCAAGCGATCTGATTGGTTGGCTGGGTGAGCGATCTGATTGGTCGTTCTGGAATATTCGTTGCCTCGAGCGAAGCGAGCCTGCACTGCGAGCGAAGCGATCATTGCGCGAAGTGGATAGATATTAGTATTATCCTGCACTGCGAGCGAAGCGAGCGCGAGCGAAGCGAGCATCTTTCTAGTTAATCATGCTAAAGCAATAATTAGCACTGGTTAATAACTATCTGAAGAGCTTAATAACTATCGCCCCATCTCAAATCTTTCACTTCTATCAAAACTTACTGAGAAAATCGTGCTTTCTAGACTGACTGAACACCTTTCAAACAACTCGCTATTTAATGCTCATCAGTCTGCCTACACCAAACATCACTCAACTGAAACCGTTCTCGCCTAAATTCATGACAGACTCTTAATTGCAATTGGTCTCCAACAAGTAACTGGCCTTTGTCTCCTTGACCTCTCTGCTGCATTTGATACCATAGATCACAAAATTCTGCTCGAACGACTCTCTCTCTGGTTTGGCATATCTGAAAAAGCTCACAACTGGTTTGCATCTTACCTTAATTCCCGGTCTTTTCAAGTGTCCTGTCTTAGCCAAATTTCTCTATCCCACAGTATAGATTTTGGAGTGCCTCAAGGGTCTGTTCTTGGGCCTGTACTATTCAGCCTTTACACAACACCGCTCTCATCTTTAATCAATTCCCTCAATTTAAATCACCAACTCTATGCCGATGACACTCAGCTATTCCTTTCCTTCTCACCTCTTTCATTTAATGAATCTATTGTTAAGCTTGAATCTGCATTCTCATCAATCTTTGCTCGGATGTCATCTAATCTCCTTGCTCTCAACCCATGTAAGACAGAGTTTCTTTTAATTGAACTACCTCAGCAACTCAAAAAAATTGACAATCCTAAACTAGTTTTGGCTCCTGACACCACAATAATCCCTGTTCCAACTGCAAGAAATCTCGGATTCAAATTTGATTCTTTTCTAAACTTCGAATCACAAATCTCCCAACTATCAAAAGCCTGCTATGTTCATATTCGTGACCTTCGCCGCCTACGTCCTTGCCTAGATACTAAAACTGCCTTCACAATTGCCACCTCAATAGTCCACTCCAAATTAGGTTATTGTAACTCCCTCTACTATGACCTTCCCAAAGCCTCCATCAACAAATTGCAATCAATACAAAATGCACTAGCTCGCGCTGTTACTAAGTCACCTAAATTCTCCCATATTTCACCCATACTACAATATTTACATTGGCTTAAAATAACTGAACGTATCCAATATAAGATACTAATACTTACATATAGCTCACTTCAGACATCAAAACCTGCCTACCTTAGATCACTATTAATCCCTCAGCCTCCTCGACCCACACGTTCATCATCTTACCTTACTCTGTCACGCCCACTGAATCAGTCACCCTGAAAATTTACAACCGTTGCCTTCTCATACGCCTCACCTGAACTTTTGAACTCGATCCCAGCTTCCCTCCGCAGACTTGGACACTTTCAAGCAATAAAATCTGAATCCTCATTTCCTATAATTCCTGCATTATGTCCTCAAGTTTTCAGTTCTAAGCTTAAATCCTTCCTTTTCCTAAAATCATTCCCTGTATAGCTGTAACAACCTAGCCTCACTGTCCTTTGGATGTTGACTTTTGCCTGGCTGATCATATACCTTCCCCATAGCTATTTTAAGAAAGGCTGAGCGCCTAAGAATAAGCAGCTACTGTTGTGCTGATTTCCAAGGCGCTATAGAAATCCACGAAATTTTACTTACTTACTTACTTACTGGTTGGATACTAGATATAACGAAAGGAAATATAATTTCCGTAAGCCGGTATCCTACATACAGAATCGATAATTAGGTAGCTGTCTTAATGTCAATATAGGGGAGACTCGGGCATAAGGAACCGCCCGGGCATAAGGAACCGGTCGTTTATTTAGTCTCTTTCGCCAAATGGCATAAATCGTGTATGTTCATGATGCGGATGCGAAGTCATCAATTTATGTCTACGACTCTACGGGAAAGCGTGAAAAGTTTGAAATGTTACTTCATTGAAATTTTTTGAAGAAGTTCGAAAACGAAGGTTCTGTTACGATTTTCTTAAATCCTGTATTGTAGTGTAATTCTTCAATAGTATAATTGGCGGGTGCTTATTATTTTGTGATGTAAAAGACTACTAAGTATGATTAAAACTGGTAGCTAAATAAAGCGGTAGCCAGGCGGTTACAGAGGGAGCGGGGGTATTTGATTTGAACTTCTCACTGGGCAAGAGGAACCGGGCAAGAATAACCGTTCCTTATGCCCGGTTCTTTTTGCCAACCATTATTAATACTAGAAACATTATTGCAAGCTTACGCATAAATAATAATTAGCCAAATTATTTTTGTTTAGATGGTATACACTTACAAACGCAAAACTTCAAGAGCCAACTGGGAAGAAGCAGCAATGGTTTCTGCTATTATTATTATTATTGTCAGACAATTTGCTATAGCGCCGTAGGTGAGCGAATGGCACAAAACAAGGGTGCTTTGACAACTAATTACTCGTAACTGAGCTTAAATAAATGCGTTTTCAAGTTGGTAATAAACGTCGCGGCAGCGTTCGCATTGGTCACACTGTCCGGAAGAGAGTTCCACAGGATCGGGTTTCCTCGTGTAAAAGATCTCTCGCCAAATAGAGGAGTCGAAGATGGTGGAGGCACGAGTAGCTGATTCCGCTTGCTGGACCTTAGCTGAGCCCGCCGTTCAACCTCCGTAGATCTGGTCGCCATGGTGGCCAGGTAGCGGGGGCAGCTCGAGTCATATAGAGCTCGATAGGTGAGCCAGCAGCGCTTAAACTATGCGAGAAGTGATGGAATGAGATGATGGAAAGAAGTTGTCTATTCATAGTGCTGCTGCAAAATGCAATATTCCATAACCAACTATTCGAAAACATATTGTATCTGGCTCTAGAGGGCTGTCCATTAATTGCGTCAACAATTTAGGGGGAGGGGGTTTGAAAAAGTTTGACAGTTGTTGACAGGGGGAGGAGGTCAAGAGAAGTTGACGTCAACAATTTCACTTTTTGCAAATAATCAAAATATAGGAAATTTAATGGAATGCTACTTATTACAATGGAAAAAAGCATGACAAAAAGGTTATCACCAGGGTGCGATTTGTGACCTGGAGCAGTGGGGGATATGTCGAGCTTTGGGGGGTGTAGTTGTTGGGGAAGTGTAGCAGTGGAGGATGTAGTGGTGGGGGATGTAGCAATAGGGGATGCAATTGGGCAGTGGGGAGAAAATCCCTCCTCTCCCCCTACAAATCGCGCCCTGGTCATCACCACCACATTTTGACACTCGATGAGCAAAAAAGGGAAAAATGGCCATCACCGCAAAAATAATAACCTAAGTTAACCTTATTATTGGGACTTGTCATTGATCTTGGGGGGAGGTCAAAAGTTGTTAACATAATTATAGTGGGGGGAGGTAACTGAAAGTTGACAGTTGTTGACAAAGGGAAAACATTGTGTGTGTGTGTGTGTGTGTGTGTGTGTGTGTGTGTGTGTGTGTGTGTCCCTTTTACCCATTGCTATGATTCCTCTTGCCCAAGGGGTTGGGCATAAGTAACCGCTTGAGTGTGTTCACTTGGAAGTAATTTTCAGTATGTTGACAAATTAATGTATGCTTTCATATATGACCAATTGGTAGCTCTTTTAACATATTTTCCAAATATGCAATATGATTTTGGCATACATCAAAATTAGAATGTCTAAACATGTTCTCTCTTAAGTGGTTCCTTATGCCCGGGTCTCCCCTATCAGTATTTTAAAAAGTATTTTAATTATTGATGGATTAGTAAGTAACTTGAGTATAATATTTCTTATGATTTACGAAATGCATTTATTTTATAAAGTCCAAAAAAAGTCAGTGATCAAACATCGACAAGTTTCTGTTGTTCTTGGAGGTCATTAGTTTCCCACTCGGTACTCACGGGGACCGCGACGGGAACGCTGACCTCATGATCCCCATCTTCATTAGATGAGGATTCCCTTGTGTGGATTTTCGGTCCTGTTTATCATTAAAACACAGCGTAGAGCTAATGACTGTGCAAAGTTTCAAGTCAAATAATGTAACAAAGTATTGAATATGAGCGAATTTAGAATAAAGGAAGAAACTTCTACTTTATTCAGAATGAATCTAGCTTTTTAAATTTCTGTTCGTCATCGTTTCGAATGCAATATTGAATGATCTATTGTGATTTGAGTATTATTGTCACTGAGTCAATAGTTTAGAACTGTTGCTCTAGAAATGCGTAACAATAGGCCTAATACTTATTAATTCAATGGTTGATTGATTTTACTGACTAACTGGTTGATTAGCACTTAATTAAGACATATAAGTAACTTAACAAACAATTAATAGGCAGTGTTTATTCTAGCCACCTTGACATTGGGGAGTTTGAAATGTTTGGGGGGAGAAGGTTTGTCTGCCCAAAAACCTTAAAACCTTGACGAGCAAAAAAGGTCGTCATCTTGATATTAGAGATTTTATCTCAGAAGTGGTGACAAAAAAGAAAAAAAGAAAAAGCTCATCACATCCTTCCTTATCTTTATTCCCCTTCTTCTCTACATCCTCTAATGCTCTTCTGGATATGGTCATATCCTTATTTGCTTACGTTTATCCCCTCTCCTAAATTTCTTCACACTTTTTTGTGGGGGGGGGGATTTTCCATCTCCCAATATAGACATTTTTGAGGGAGAATTTTCAAACTTTGGGGGGGGGGAATCCCCCAAAAGGACCTAGAATAAATACTGATTAATAGGTACATAAATAAGTATATACATGGAAAATAGAATGCAAAACCTTAAAAAGCACACAAGCAAAAACATAGAAATTTGATAGTAATTTAAATTCATATTGCATTAAATTTAGTAGTCTGTCTTACCTCCAATGGCAGAGTGTATACCTTTCTCCCCTTGCTTACGTCTACAATTTCATAAATAAATTATAAATTATAAATATATTTTTAGGTATGTGTCAGAAATTTTTACCAATGCAGTGAGCCAGCGGCAGGCATAGTACTTGTTGCTTGCTTTTAACCCCTTAACTGGGGATACCGGATATATCCGTCCATTTTACATTGAGTTACAGCTAAATACACGGTTAAGTGGTTAAAGAGCTCTTAGGGCCAGGTTCAAGGCCAAAGACTAACATCACCTGCCGTAAAGACAATTATTTATACAGCGCAAAGACTATATTTGAAATACTGCAAATGTAATTTTCCTGCTAATTATGCATATTTTAAAATCAAACCTTATAAGTCGCAGAGTCACAATCGAGACAAGGAGAAGTACAATCATGACATGGACAATCACAATGCTTACGACAAGAGAAATTGGTATAACATCTTCCATATTCTTTTGTTCTGACAAAATAAGAACTGTTATTTGCACAATAAATGTCCAAAATATCTTATTGCATTGAAATGCAAAGCTTTCTAACAGCTCTAATCAGTTTCTTATCGTCTATATAAATAGGCATTATTTTACTGTGAATTCAGTGAATGAGGTCTAACAAAGGTGGCGGCTTTTGTCTATAAACTGGATGAATAAAAATCACATGAAGGACGAAATCTTAAAAATCTGGAAGCATCATTGAGACGGAGGCAACTAACATGGAAGACATGGAGACAAATGCTAGGGATGGGTCATTGAGTCAATAGTATTGTACCTAAAGAACGAAGAAATACAAATGATAAAATTACCACTGTCTCAGAATTAATATAAGCATGTTTTAAAGCATGTCGTACTTACTTGCATCACATGTATAGACAATCTGTTCTCTCACAAGCGAACAAGGACTTTCTCTTATGGAACATGTTGCAATGCAGGTATAGTTGCCATCTGGTAGATCTTCTAACCCGAGTAACGACCCGTTGACAACAACTTTGTTGCTGTCATCAATCCATACAGAGCTGCATTTGAAGTTGGCAAGAGCTGAACAATTGGTTTTTGTTTGACTGCATCCTGTTTTTGTCACCGTTGTCAAGTTCGATGTCGCTAAAACAGGCCTTACAATTTCAAGTCAATGAAAACAATAACTCTTAATGAGAAAATCTTTAGCAAATCAAATTCACTGCAGGAGAAATATTATAATTACTATTAAATAAGACTTGCTTACACGTCACAGAAACAGTTGTTGTCCAGTTAAACATTGATGTCATATTGTTTTCATATGCAACACGACAGTTGAAAGTTGGAAAATGCAATGTGTCAGCTCTTAGTAGGACAGTTGAAGTCGTGATTCCACCCGTAGTGCTGCTATTTGAAGAGATCAATTGTTCTCCACTGAACCATTCCAAGCGCGGTTTCAAATTGCCCCGGTTCTGTAGTCTACAAGATATCTCAATGTGGTCTGGTTCCATGTTGCATTGGTTCATTCCAAGAATGATATCTGATGGCTTCGACAGCGAGCAACTCTTATCCGAAGGATATTGCTCTATATAAGTAAAAATGTATGAAGTGAAGAATACATTTTGTAGACGGGATATTATTTTATTTTATAACGTAATTATAAACAGAGAGCTGACTTGTTGTCACACTCTTTCTGCGCCAAAGAGAAACTGTTCCGCTGCATTTATTTCGGCATTTACTTGATATTATGATATTAGACAATGATAAATATTATTGTATCGTCATGGTGTCATTTGATATTGTTTAGATAATAGCATTGTAAGAAAATGACATTTCATTTTGATTACATAATGAAATGATTGTAGATTGGTATTTGACATTAGTTGCATCATGATACTCTGAAAATGATCACACGAAAAAATTAAACCTCTGAAGGTGACATTGAACATTTCTGATGATTGGTGTTACTATCGGTAAAAAGAGTAACTTACCAAACACAATGATTTCAGCTTTTTGTTGAGAATTGTCGTCGAGGCAGATATAAGCTCCAGCATTATTAATAGAAACGCTAAATATCACCAGATCATATCTTCCCATTGCTGCATTGGCATCCACTTTCATTTTGCCTTTATTTCCATTTAGAATCAACATGTCTTTGTATAATGTCACATATGCATCATAGGCGTTTGCCCTAAAATGCCATTCCACTGGATTAGTGGAATCTTTGATGTCTGTCTGACAATGAAGAACCAGCTGAGTTCCAACAACAGCTTCGGTATCTTTAGGTCCAACAATTATGCGACCCATTCCTGTGAGAACATTTCGAAGTTCAACATAATCAATTCAGTTATGGCTCGAATCTCAAGAGCACTATACATATGCAACACAAGGCATTTGGAGATAACAAATCATCATCATCATGAACTTCTATAGCGCTATTTTAATGATGCTCTTTACATCAGTCGATGGTCGCTCCTTGGTTTGAATTGTAATCCTCCATTGTCGAATCTATTAAGTCAGTCCGATTTACCAGTCCCGGTTATGACAGATAGGCAATAGAGATCAGGCACTGTTATGAGATGCTCTCTTGGAACTGTTTGGTTGTATCTTGTTTGTTAATATTTGGTTGAATCGCCAGGTGGCAGTTGCAGCGAGGGGCGTTGGCCTCTTCCGGTCTGAATGGGCTTGAAGATGGCTGTTTAAAATTTGTGTTTAAATTAATCTTCAATTAATCGCTTCTTTTTCTCAACATCGAACTGGGACCCTCAACAGGGGTGTTGTGGTTTTCGCTAAAGGGACCTCTCGTGATATTTTGCGAAAATTTGTGGGCGGAAGAGATATTTTTGTCGAAAACTGATTCGGTTCTTCGTGTTCTTTGTTTGACTGTTTGACGGCGATAATAATAATAATAATAATAATAATAATAATAATAATAATAATAATAATAATAATGTGATTTTAAGTGGTTTAGGAGGCTAAGTAAGCCTGTGTGAAAACCACTGATGTAACCATCTGCATTCAATAACCTAGTACAGGGGTGTCCAACTTAAATCAGATGGCGGGCCGCATTGCACCACAAGCCCAACCTCGCGGGCCGCACGTGATTACAAGTACCGATAATACCTTGCAGTAGCGTCATTTCACACTTTTCTTGGGGGCGAGATTATCGCCAAGATAATTTTTTGGCCAATTTTGGCCAATTTTTGCGAATTATGGGCAATTTTTGGCAAATTTTTGACAATTTTTAACAAATTTTTGGCAATGTTGGCAAATTTTAGACCAAATTTTGCAAAATTGAAATTTTTTGACATTTTTGTCAAATTTTGTACATTTACGGCAATTCTTTGCACATTTTACATTTATTAAATAAACCTAGTCCTAAAATAAAGATAATAACCGGCCCTATAGCTAAAATTGTAATTTTCCCAAACTCGGTGGCGGGCCGGATGAAACTGTCCCGAGAGCCGGATCCGGCCCGCGGGCCGCCAGTTGGACAACCCTGACCTAGTTTATCGAGATAGCCTTTGAATCCGTTTACTGTTTCAACTGTCACTCCCACCTTGTCCAAACTGTTCCATTTGTCCACAACCCATGCAATAAAAAATATTTTCTTTCTTGGACCCACCCTCTGCTTAAACATTTGCATTTGTGGCCTCTTGTGTTGCTATAGTGTGCCAATGTAAAGAATCGATCGTATGACACATCTACTTTCCAGTCATTATTTTGTATGTTTCTATCAAATCCCCCCTCTCTCTCTTCTCCTTTCTAATGTTGTCAGTCCACAATATTGAAGTCTTTTTTCGTAGCTTAAATTATGGCACCCATTGACCATCTTCGTTGCTCGTCTTTGCACTTTTTCTAAAAGCTCTATATCTTTTTTTCAAGAATGGATTCCAAGCCTGAACACAGTATTCCAGATGAGGTCTTACTAATGACTTACAAAGTTTTATGATTATATCTTTGTCTCGACTCACTATTGTCCTTTTCACCATTCCCAACATTTGATTTCCCTTTTTTGCTGCCTCCATGCATTGGTGAGATGGATTCACACTTCTATGAATGATTACCCCCAAGTCTCTTTCTTTTTCTGTTGTGGTTAGAACCTCCCCCCTAAAGAATATTCATTACCACTCTTAGATTTCCCAACATGCATTACAGAACATTTATCAATATTGAAAAGCATCTGCCAATCCACAGACCACTGAAATAATTTCCTAAGGTCTTCCTGTAAAATTTTAGCATCATCCTCCGAGTCTATATTTCTGCATATCTTTGTATCATCGGCAAACTTTGAAATTTTAGATAGTAATCCTTCATCGATATCATTTATATATATAATAAAAAAAGCAATGGCCCAAGCACTGAGCCCTGAGGCACTCCACTAATAGCACTTGCCCATTCCGAATGGCCTCCCCTAATGCCAACCTTCCGTCCTCTTCCCTTCAACCAATTTTGAATCCATCTGATAATATTCCCCCTTATTCCACAGGACTTCAGTTTGGCAGCCAGCCTTTCGTGGGGGCACTTTATCAAAAGCTTTGGCAAAATCTAGATATATTATGTCTACTGCCTTGCCCTCATCTAGCTTATCAAAAACCTCCTCCAGGAAATCTAACAGGTTGGTCAGGCATGAACGCCCCTTTGTAAATCCGTGCTGACTATCTTTAACAATTTTGTGCCTAGTAAAAATGTTCCAGAATGCTCTCTTTCAGTATATTTCCATAACTTTACTGATTACAGAAGTTAGGCTCATTGTACTGTAATTGCCTGGTTCACTTCGTTTTCTCTTCTTGGGCTGACTAATGCGTCTCTCCAGTCTTGTGATACTACTCCAGTTCTGAGTGATTCATTGATTATCAAAGAAATTGCATGTCCTATTTCATTTCGAACCTCGTAAAGAAACTTTGGATGTAAGCCATCTAATCCTGGGCTCTTGTCTGTCTTTAATTGGTCAAAACCTTGATAACACATTCTTTTATACACACTATGTCTGTTAGCATTTCTTCCTCGTTTCCGTCGAACACAATTTTGGCTTCTGGCATAGTATTTGTATTTTCCTCTGTAAATACTGAACAAAAATAGTTATTTAGAATCTGCGCAGTTTCTACATCGTCTGTTATTGCACATCCTGCACTGTCCAAGAGAGGACCGACTGTGTCCTTTCGTCTCAACTTTCTACTACAATATTTGTAGAAACTTTTACTGTTCTGTTTTATATTTTTTGCCAACCTGCCTTCAAAATTTGCAATTGCCATCTTGTTAGTAACTGCCGATGCTTTTCTTTTCTGGGTATACTGTTCCTCCAAAATCTTGAGTCTGTGCTGATTCTGCTCATTTCCTTTACTTGCTAATCTGAGTTTACTTAGTTTCCTCCACGCTTTGTTTTTTGCCCTTCTTTTCCGTTGCACTTCTCTTGTTATCCAAGGAAGTTTGTTATTAATTTTCTTCTGTTTGGGTATGGTCAACTCTATGACTTTGGATATACATTTGGTAAATATGCTCCAGCCTTCCTCAGTGTCTTTTCCAGTTATCTACCTCTCCAAATCCATTGCACGAGTTGCATTGTTTCACCGAACCTTGGGGATTTTCCTGCCATCGGATGGGAAAATTTCGAGCACATGTTCGTTATATCGGCGTGAAGTACATTCCGTTAGATGGAAAAACTAATTTGGACGGAAATCGACAGTTTCTGTCGTTTTGTGGTCGTCTGGGAGTTCTGGCGGCCGTTTCCGACGTCGATTTTTCCGTTGTTTCTGACGTCGACTCATTCGTCGTCCAAGCGCTCTGTCCAACCGTTCGAGCGTCGTCCAGTAGTTCTGTCTTTGGCGCCCATTTTTGCGTTTATTTGGCGCTGTTTCGTGGTTCTTGATCACGTTGGTGTGGTTGGGAGGCTCATCGTTTGTTCTAGTGCTGTACAGGAAGTCACTGTGCTGTGATCTCAGGAATCATTCCTGAGATTTGTCGAACTGTCTTTGGAAGAGGAAGTGAGAAGCTGGAAGAACTGTTGTCGAAGAGATCTAAAGTTTGGAGGAGACTGTTCACACTGCGCTGTGAATTGTTGGTTCAACAATTGTGTGCTGTTTGTCTTGACGATCAAATTGATTAGAAATTATTGTTGATTTTGCTATGTGAATTGTTGCTTTGAGAAATTATGTAAACTGCTGCTTTGAGGAATCATGAATTCTGTGTTTTTACCTTCAAGATCCGTTAAACTAACGTTGCAAAATGCGTCGGAGATGTCCGATAATATATTGAAAAGGGAATTGTCAAAATATGGTTATGATATTCTGGGTTGGTCTAGAGTTTTTATGCTACACTGTACATGTCTTGTGTATAGTTCTATATATTTGTGACCATGAAAGAATTATGGAGGCTGAAAAAGTAAGGAAAGAGATATTAGAAAGAGAAAGCAGGATGAGACGTATAGAGGAAGAAAATATAAGGGTAGAGAGACTTTGGGCAATAAACAGAGAAAAAGAGAAAAGACGTACAGAAGAAGTAGGAGAGGGAAGAGATAGAAAGAAGGCGAAAGAAAGAGAGGAAGAGATTGAGCAGATTATGGAATAGAAGAATTTGTGTCAATGAATTTTTTTTGCAGAGGAATGTGTTAGTTGTGATTTGTCAGTCGGTAACTTGTATGATGTGGAAAGCATTGATTATGTTATAGTGGAGCCGGTAAATGCCACTTTGAACTTGAATTCGTTTGCAGAGTTGATGCTACTACTTCACTTAGAGTTTTTGAGAGTTCTGAGATTGTGTTTAATGGAGTTGAAGATTCTGATGAATGTAGAAGATACGGTTTGTGTTGAAATAAAGTCTACTATCTACTATCTGATTTGTGAATTGCATTTAAATGTGTTTGAGGATGTTGCAATAGAAAAACCAGAAATTTTGAGAATTTTGAAGTTGTTTGTAATGAAGCGATATAGTGTATATGATAATGTTTATATTGATGAGAATTTGATTGTGGATAAGATCAGTGATGAGAAGGAACTTGTGTATATTGATTGTATTAATAAGGATTTTGTTGTGAATAATTCAGTGGATAAATCACATTTGGATTCTGATTTGAGAGTTGATGATGTATTGGGTGTCAGTGACAATTTTGTGAGACCTGTTTTGTGTAATGGGGATTTAGTAATTGATACAGAGGAGTCTGTTCTCTGTCAGGTGAATTGTGTCATTGATAATGATAATATTGTTACGGTCCCCTAGTGACGTCATCACGGGCACCCTCTGGGAGGGATGGAGAGAGCGGAGGACGCAGCGCCATTGTTGTTGTGACTGTTGACTAAAAGAAATCTTTGCATTTTAAATCATAGATGTAAAAAACGTTGGAAAAATAATAAAAAACGTTAAAAAACGTAAAAAACGTTAGAGAAATAAAAAACGTAAAAAAACGTTGAATAAAAAACGTTAACGAAGTTTTCCTGTGCTACACCCACCCATGAGGAATCAAAAATTAATCATAGGCGACTCCTATCGGCCCCGTCGACCCAGGCCTGGGTACTTTTAAGCAGTGGCGGCTCCACCGGGGGGCCAGGGGGGCCCGTGCCCCCTATTGAGTGTCTGGCCCCCCAGTTGGGACCCTATACTTAATGCTACATACATTAAAAAACAAATGGTTGGCCCCCCATGATTAGAAGTTGCCACCTTAACGGCCCCCACTTGCCAAATCCTAGAGCCGCCACTGCTTTTAAGTGCCCCGTGCAGGGGTACTTTTTAGGAAGTAAGAACTTTAAATTTTTTGATCAAATTTTTAATTTGCAAAATTTTAGTTATGTTATTATTACAGTCGGCTTGGGCTACTGCCTCCTTAATATTGTTCTGAAATCAGTGGCGTAGCCAAAGGGGGGTTGGGGCTAAACCCCCTTGGATGGCCGACCAAATTTTTTGTATTGAGTATTATTATTCTGTGGGTGGAGGGACACTAAAATCGGGTATAAGGTAGCAAAAATGGAAAAAATAGGCTGTTCAGTGTCCACATCGTATAGCTCATATAACTAAGCGACGTTTTTTGCTTGTCAGGATTTCCCGAATTTCCGAAGTTGGGGAAAATGGTCGTTCAAACCAGCCTTTGGAAAATCTTGGCTACGCCACTCCCTGAAATAAAAGTGTTGCAAAATGCAAATGTTGAAAGCAGGGCTACTTCACCATGCGAATAAACACTTTACAGACATGAGAGGCCTACCTTTAAAATTTTGTATTAAAAAGGCATTTTAAAGACATTTCCTTCTTTTTATAAATCACACTTGAAAATGCATTCTGGCTGGGTCAGTTAGTTAGGCATCTCGACCCTCAACGCCCCGCTGCCGCTCTCAAGTAGACCAGTAGTAGTAGTAGGAATTTGGAGCAGGTGACACTTTCAAATGAAAGCTGTAATTTGGGGGCTTTGTGTTCTAACAAAAGAGGCATTCCCTGGCCATGCCCTGGCTCATCCAGGTGTCTAATAATTGCCCATAAACACGGACATCTAAATAAACGCTCCTTGCCCTGAGGGAAAATAAGCCAAACAAAGACCCGTCAGCGGTAGTTATGTGCTTCAGAATGCAATGTAGATAATGAAACGGAAGTGTCAATAAATGTAACGCCAACAAGCAACAAGGAAGCTAATTTTTTGTAGCTGGTTTAAGAAAATCTATGTTTTTATTTTTGCCAACGTTTTTTATTTTTAAAAACGTTGGCAAAATAAAAAACGTTAAAAAACGAAGAAAACGTGGGGAAAATAAAAAAAACATAAAAAACGTTTATTACATCTATGTTTTAAATCAAGAAACTGAACTGTATTCATCTCGTTCTGGACAACTAAAATTATAGAGAGAAATTGGACTATTTCGGCTAATTCGTGACAATATTTTGATGAGTCTGTTCTTTGTAATGTGTGGATATCTTGTGGAGTTTATGTGGAATTAGTGCAGAATGTTGATGTTGATGTGTCATGTGTTGAAGCTGTATTGAAGAAAGTACTGGGAACGGATTGTGATTATGTACTTGATGAGGTGGTTAGTTGTAACTAATGCTTTGACTATGACACATGATTTGTATGTTGCACGTGGATTGTCTGTTGCAAATTATTTTTCTGCTGAACAATCATTTAATTGTTTAAGTCTTAAGAAACCTGTGAGATTTGTTTATGTGACACTGATGTAAACAACTTATTTCTTTGTGTTTATTCGAAGTGGGTTGAGAGTCGTTGTGTTTTGCTAATTGATGTTTATATTCAGCGTTGTTATATTCGTTGGAAAATTATTTTCATTTATGATTTTGGATGGTTTGTTATGTATTGGACTAAAGTGAACATTTGTATTGAAAATGGCCTGATGATTTTGAGGATGCTGCTGCATCAGTTAGGAATAGATTGCATAATGTCTAGTGGTTGACAGAGATATTGTCGTAATGGGCGAGGATTATTGTAACTTGTGTTGTGAATTAATGTTGGTTTAAGTAAAATGTATTTTTTAGTGCTGAGAAATGATGTCCTAGAAATTCATTTGGATTTAAACTGAGTGCAGGTTTTTTAAGTAGAGGCCCTGGGTCTGAGGGTTAAATTGATGTTTTGGTGTACTCTTCTTGAATTATTGTGTTACAATTTTTGAGTCTTAGTAATTTTGGTATTTCATCTTGAAATTTAGATTTGCTATTGAATTTATGATTTTTGCAAAAATCATAACTTTAAGGGGAAGGATGTGTTATGAGATGCTCTCTTGGAACTGTTTGGTTGTATCTTACTTATTAATACGATCGCATTACTCCTGTACTCTAACATTCCGCTAACCAATGCTCTAGTATCAGGTCGTCTGGAATACTGTAACTCTCTCTTTGCAAATATCTGCTAATCCTCTCTTCAACCTACCTTCGACCGAATCAGTTATTATTATTCTTATTAAAGTTAAGATTACTGTGGTAACTAATCCATAAAGACTACGTGAACACATTACAATGTCAAAACAGAATCATAACTAGTTCGAAATAACCAGGTCTTAAAGACCTGTTAAGCGCTTCTTAAACGCATCTAGTGATGGTGAGAGTTCAATGGCCAGTGGTTAACCATTCCAGACCCGTGGTGCCGCCACGGGGAATGCGCGATCACCCACGGTGGAAAGACGCATTCGCGGGACGAGTAGAGCTGCAGTGGAGGCCGATCTCAGACGTTGTCGACCATCGAGATCTGAGACACGATACAGTTCTGTCTTTAGGTATGCTGGGCCCATGCCATTCAGACACCGGAACACCAGTGACGCCAGTTTGTATTTGATACGTTCTGGCACAGAAAGCCAGTGTAGGTCTACCAGTAGAGGTGTTATGTGGTCGCTCCGTCCGGATCGGTGAATCAAACGCGCGGCAGCGTTCAGCACCGTCTGAAAACGGTTGAGGAGATAACTAGGAGTCCCTGCGAGGATGGCGTTGCCATAGTCCAGTCTTGTCAGCACTAAAGCACTGACCAGCGACTTAAGGACTGTAGTGGAGACGGATCGTCGGATGCTCCGTATCAATCGTAGAGCAGCGAAACATCCGGAGACGGTATTGGCCACGTGTTGTTTCGTCGATACAGTACGGTCTAAGTAGATGTCTAGATTCCGAACCGAGGTAGTCGGCTGCAGCTCCAGGTCGTCAATACGAACACACGCCGTGGGTAAGAGGTGCTGCTGCCGGTCAGTAGCGATCCATAGAACTTCCGTCTTGGCAGCATTAAGCTGGAGTCGATTGGATCTCAGCCAGTTTGTCATCTCTGCGATGCACAGTGTCACGCATTGCTGCAGTTGTTGGGTGGCGGCTGGCCTACAGCTCCCATAAATCTGGGTTAGGTTAGGTTAAAAAGTCAATTTATATAGCGCAAAGACATGAACGAAAAGTCAAAGGCTAGAGCGCTTTACACTAATACGATGTCTCGAAGAAATAAGTTTTAAGTTTCCTTGCGAACGATTCAAGATTGGACTCTAGATGTGTGTCATCAGCGTAGATATGTGCCCGTAGTCCGTATTTTTGAGCTATGCCAAACAGGTCAGCCACATAGAGAGCGAAGAGGATGGGTCCAAGGACCGATCCCTGTGGGACTCCACGATTGACTGAGAATGGCGGCGTCGAGGAGTTGGCGCAGCGTACGTATTGAGTTCGTAGATCAAGGTAAGATGAGAACCACTGCAGGGCTGAGTTACAGACCCCATAGGATGCTGTCAGCCTCTGCAATAGTGTAGTATGATCTACCGTGTCAAATGCGGCAGTGAGGTCTAGAAGTACCAGCACCGCCACTTTACCAGCATCAAGTTCCCGTAAGATGTCCGTCGTGACCTTCAGAACCGCTGTTTCTGTGGAGTTGAACGCACGATAAGCCGATTGCAGTTCTGGTAGCAAGCCATATGACGAAAGATAGTCAGTAAGTTGATGTAATATCAGACGTTCTAGTAGCTTCGAAAGTACTGATAGATTAGAAATTGGTCTGTATGATTTAACATACATGTTTCGTTACATGATTTAACAGTTGCATTTTCTCAAATGTAATCCGGCCGACAAACCACCTATCTCAAGAAAGATTAATTAAGCGCATAAGAATAAGCAGCTACTACTGTACTACGTTCCAGGGTGCTGTATAAGTTTACGAGATTTTACTTTACTTACTTACTTACTTACGGTATTTCAGCGACTCTTGCCAGTAATGCATCAGCTTTGTATATTTAGCTCAGCGCGCAGTCAAACGATGGATAACCATGGATTCTCACCGAAATTTTGGTGATTCATCAATTTCACTATCGTTTTTGATCATAGTTTAAATCGATCATCGCATTGTTTAAAATTTAACCTTCCTTCTTATTTTATAGACCACTCCACACGTATACCTCTTCTCTTCCTCTGTCTCCAGATGGAATTCCGTCCTTTCTGTGTCCGTGACTCTTCGATAAGCGATATTTCGAGTTTCCTAGAGTTCCGGTTTCGTTATTGAACGCGGAGTTACTACAGTGGTTTTCACGCAGCTTACGTAGCCTCCTATACTTCCTAAACCACTTTAGATCATATTATTATTGGTTTCGGTATTTAGAAAAATCAATTGTTCATGTCACAACTTCACCACTTGAATCTAAGACAGGGATGGGCAAAGTGCGGCCCGCGGGCCACATGCAGCCCTCGAAGCCCTTTTGTGCGGCCCCCGACATCGGTAGATACTACATTAATGCGCGGGCCTCTAAAACATATGAAACATTTGACAACACCTTAATGGAAAATTCAGCATTCAAATTGGATTTACACTTGGCACTTGATCGTTAACTAGAAATAATGCTTTTAATAATTTTATTAATTGTAAATTTTTCTTCGACTTGACAGTTTTGGCTTATTAATAGGCCTAATTACTTACACTGTACAGTAATTATACGCTATGTTAATTAAAGTCATTTTGGAAACTACTTAAAACTTTAATTCTAAATGCCGAAAAAATGTGTGCGGCTCTCGGCTTTCATCGCAGACACTTTTGCGGCCCTCGGATAAAAAAAGTTGTGCCCATCACTGATCTAAGACATTTGGGATGGCACGGGCCGTTGAGGAATTTTAGGGTGCTGGCAGGTAGCACGACGAATGATCAAAGAGAATACGTGAAGAGCGAATGTAAACAGAATTCCGTAATTCAGTGACGTCCGTTTTTTGCTCGCTGAAGAATTTTTACCCAAAAATTTCGATGTGCCTCCTATTCTGGAACCCTGGCTACATCACTGATCTGAGACAAGGGCGTCGACTACTCGACTCCAGTAATATATTTCCTAGGCCTATCTATATGGACAGAATGGGTTCGATCAGATGACTTAAGGAACTCCAGATCCACTCTGCCAATATTATTCTTCATTCATAACCAAGGCAGTTCTCTTATCATTGATCAGTAGCTAGAGCCACTGGGCTGGGTTAGGTTAGATCATAATGGCTAACTGGAGAAATAAGAAAATTAATTAAAAGAACAGTAAAGAACACGGATAAAAATCCTCGTATGATTTTAGGTCTTGGCCATTGAATTTAAGTGAACGATGACAGTTTGTGCAAAACAAAGCAAGCACATCTCCATTTCATTAACAGCAATTGCATAATTGTATTTGAGATAATTTTGCGAATTAGCTGATTCTGGAGAAATAAGTGTGTTCAATCTATCAGTAGCACATTATAACAATATTTAAGCTTATTCAGTGTTTTATGGTATATTATGATTGTCCGCATCGTAGCAAGTTGTCATAGGGCTATACGGTCGCTATAGCCAGCTTCCAGATGGTGCCTGACCGTTATTTTAATTAAATATGAACTGCAACATTTACTAATGGAAGGTAGAATGACTAGAATCGAAGGAACAAGTGGAAGGTGGCGACCGAGAAGAAGATGGATGGGCGACATCTTTGAATGGACAAATACAAAAACCTACGGAGCTCTAAAAAGAGCAGCAGAAGATACAGAGAAATGGAGGAAAATGACTGTCAACCCTCTGATAGAGAACGACACTTAAAGAACAATAAGAAACATTTACTTATTAAATAATGTGGTCCGCAAGCTAAGCTAGGAACACAGTAGGGGTCCGCAGTTCAAAAGGCTTGGGAACCTATGAGTTAACCCATATAGGCCTATTCTGATTATTAAAAAATACGCTCATGCAAGACGTAACATGTTAGGCTTACCTGTATGAGCAAAGAGGAATAGGCCTATAAGAGCACACATTTTTGTATAATTCATTTTCTTCGATGCAATCTGGAGCAGATTCCGTTAGAGAGTAAGTAAGTAAGTAAAATCTTGTGAATTTCTATAGCGCTTTCAAAACCATCACAGCATTAGCTTCCTGTGTATTTGTGTATTCATCGCTAACGGCTACTGCATACTTGATTACTTGGGCTTTTGTAGGCCTCTTTTAAGCTAGGGCTCGATGGAACGTTATTGAACGCACGTTTTCACGCGCCCGGATTGGCCGCCTGACTGATAAGCTGTAAGCTAATGACCAAGACTGTTTAATACTAAGAGGCTAGTTCACATCGCTGTACTGCTGCCTCATTATTTCAAACCCGCCCATTATGACGTCAGTGGTGGAATCGGAACAGCCAGCCAGCCTGTTGCAATTGTGATGTTTAGGAATATTAGGCAATGCAGTCAAATAATAGTAGGATTGCACTGTAGATTGACTCGTTGTGTTTCTGTTTTGTATTTGACCAATAGGCAACGACGTTATGAAGACGTTACGGACAAGACGATACGTCGAGCGATGTGATTCGTCAACGAAGAAGTTGTTGTCCGTTGAGTTCAAATCGCCAACGATCGATCGCGAGAGAGAAGAGGACGGTTTTCGCTGTGGAACGAAGAAGTCGCCTCCGTGCAACGATCCGTTTTCGTCGCGAATTGCTAATAGTTTATTCGATAGTTGATTAAATCTGAACTGTGTGTTCAGTCGGTGATAATAATAATAATAATAATTATGCACTTCTATAGCACCATTTCTAATACTCAAGGGTATCAATCGATGGTACTTCAAATCCATCCGCAAAAGACCAGGTCATTCCAGAGATCAGTCAGAGGGAAACAGCAAGACAGACTATGGAGGAAATGCTAGTTGGAAGAGATGTGTTTTAAGCCTAGATCTGAAAATGCTCAGTTTATTGGAAGATCTGACAACCAGAGGGAGAGAGTTCCAGATTTTTGGCCCAGAAATAGAAAAAGCTCTCTTACCAATTTCAGTATTTGTTCTAGGTACATTTAACAATGAATCAGCAAATCTTGTTGAATGATAATGTTTTGGATGGTTTATCATAGATTTTAAATATTGAGGTTGGCCAGACTGCAGAATTTTAAAAACAAGGACACCAGTCTTAAAAACAATTCTTTGTTCTACTGGCAGCCAGTGTAACTTTTGAAGGACAGGTCTAATGTGATCATGTTTGCGAGTTTTTGTAATGGCCCGAGCCGCAGAATTCTGAATCCTTTGAAGTTTTTGTATGTTAGATTTGGCCATACCATTGTAAAGAGAATTGCAATAATCAAGCCTACTGCTGACAAGGGCATTGGCAAGAGGAATCAGAGCAGGTTTCGGCACAAGATCACGAATTCGTCGAATGTCTCTGATTTGAAAATGAGCAGCTCTGCTAACCTTATTTATGTGTTCATTAAAAGACAGATTTTTGTCAAATATTACACCTAGGTTGCGGACAGACTGACTTTGATTAACTGAAATGTTGTCAAATTTAAATGAATGCATGTCCTCAAATTTACTTAAATTAAAAGATGTACCAAGAAGTAAAAACTCGGTTTTTGAAGGGTTTAATGCAAGCTTATTACTAAACATCCAAGACTGAACATTTTTCAGACAAATGGATAAATTTTCTAGTGACGCCGAAGAGGTTTATCATCAAAGGCAATAAATAACTGTGTATCGTCAGCATAGAAATGATAGTCAGCAGAGAATTGTGAAAGAAGCGATCCAAGGGGCATTGTATCTAAGGTGAAAAGGAGAGGGCCTAAAACAGATCCCTGGGGAACACCGAAATCTAATTTAACTGAGTTTGACTGAGCACCATTACAATAAACAGATTGACAGCGATGTTGAAGGTAGGATGTGAACCACTCTAATGCAGTATCTGATATGCCAAACCAATGTTCGAGTCTATGGAGAAGGATTGCATGATCTATGGTGTCAAAAGCCGCAGACAAGTCCAGTAAAATAAGCGCAGTTACCTTGCCATTATCCATAGCAGACAAAATATAATCATGAACAGCCAGGAGAGCAGTTTCAGTTGAATGAAATTTTCGATATGCAGATTGCTTAGGCAATAAAAGATTATGCAATGAAAGATGTACATTTATTCGACTAAGCACAATGATAAATTCAAGACTCATCGAGTCGAGTCGCTTTTGAGCGTTCAGGGCTACTTTGTCTTATTTTTGTGAAGTTTGATTGTAGTGTTAAACAGCTGACTTTTTGCTGTTCCTAGTTATCAGTTGCTAGGCTAAGTTTTGCCACTCCGTAATACGGACTATTCGAAAGACTATATGATTGATACTGTTTATTGACCGCTATGGTAAAAAGATGTTTATGGTAGTTAAGAATAAAAGGGAGTTTAATCCAAAGGCGAAGTTTTAAGCGAGATTAATGTACTTGGTGCAGCTACTGTAAGATTTCCCCTAGACGATAAGAATACGAGACCAATTAAGTGTAGCGGCCCGTGACACAATATTAAAGGAATATTAAAAAATACAGTTATTTTTATATTTGCTGATAAAAGTTAGTATATTGACAGTACTTAGACAGTCAGGCTAAGTGTATATGATAAAATGCCACAAAATTGGGCCGTTGCAAATTGTAAGAACACGTTGAAGACAGATGATCACAGCCAGTGTTTTATCAAGACTCCAAGCCTTGGGGGGAATCGACTTGGTTGGAGGGGAAAAGACACAGTTCAATGCAAAATTTGTGTAAGTGCTGGGATTTGGGGGGATTTTGAGGTGGGGGAATCTCCCCTCCTAACAGGCCTGTATAAAACACTGAGCACAGCATCGTTTCATTCCATCGATTTCCTAAAGAAGCCACACTGTGTAAAACGTGGATTAAACGGTGCTATCGTAAGGACAAATTTAATGTGACATATTCAAGAATGTGTTCTAGACACTTCAGTGAGTACTATTTCGAGAGGGACTTACAGAGGCGGATCTAGGGTATTCGGCGCCCGGGAACAAAGTGTATGTTGGCGCCCCTAACATAACTGACAAGCAAAAAAAGTCGTTTTCGGCGCCCCTCAGCTCTTACGGCGCCCCTCTTCATATGGTGCTGACTGCTTACAAGCAAAGAAAAGGTCGTCACACGTGTTTATTCTTCTTCTTTATTGTGCATTTCACCTACCCAAATATCCGATTTTTGCGTCCCCTCACCTCGGCGCCCGGGGACATGTGTACCCCCTGCCCTCCTAGTCCTAGATCCGCCTCTGGGGACTTACAATGGGAACTGATGGGCTAAAACCAGACGCGGTGCCAACGAGGAATTTGCCAACCAAAATCTCTCCAGTTAAATCACCCAGTCGTAGTCATATAGAATTTTTACCATATAGCACAAAACATTGGGAGGATAATTGATACTCTGTCCCCCGCCAACTAATTATTGGGAGGGGGACTGTCACCCCTTGTGTTTTACGCCCCTGCTTACATATTTCAAATTAAATACTTTATTCAAAGTACCTACTGGCGGGAGTTTACTCCCTTTTGGTATCTTTTAATTACATTATTAAACCTTGTATTGACTAAGATTGATCAGGGCACTGGTTTGGCCTGTTGCCTCGTACGGCTGTGAATCATGGACACTAAATAAAGAAGATGAAAATCGAATTCGAGCATTTGAAAACAAATGCATGAGAAAAATGTTGAGGATCCGTTATACGGATTTCATATCCAATGAGATACTATACAAAATGGCTGGAGTAGATCAGGAATTCCTGAAACATATCAAATCAAGAAAAATGAGATATTTTGGACATGTTACCAGAAAAACAGAAGACTCAATTGAAAACTCAACGATAACAGGTTTAACGGAAGGAACCAGGAGACAAGGCAGACCCGAACCAGCTGGATAGATAACATTACGACATGGACTAATATGAAAGGAGCTCCACTAATGGAAGCAGCTAAAAAAAGGGACCAGTGGAAAATTATTGTTCAGCGTTGCAGCCAACCTTCGCATAGCGAAGACGGCTTCATGACATGACATGACATGACATTGACTATATATATATTTTATCTATAATTATGTTCGTTTTACTATGCATTTTATTGGTTAATCAATTAATTAGCAATTCAATATTCGCACTCTCTTTATATTTTTCATGTTTATTATTTGCACTCTACAATATCTGCACTATCTCATGTTTCTTATTCAATAATAATTCAATATTCAAGAAGCCCAACCTGGATACCGCTGATATTAAGTCGTTTAGACCGATTTCCAACCTGTCGGTGCTGTCGAAACTGCTCGAGCGGCTCGTGTCACATCAATTCATCCGCTACCTAACGACCTACAATCTTCTTCCAGACCTCCAGTCCGCGTATCGGGTACACCACTCAACCGAAACCGCAGTTTTGAAAGCGTCGCTGGACATCCTACGAGCGCTGGACGCTGGGGATGTAGCGGTCTTGGTGTTGCTGGACCTCACCGCCGCCTTCGACACGGTGGACCATGGTACACTACTGAAGAAGTTGGAGGCATCGTATGGAGTGAGCGGTCGAGTGCTCCAATGGTTTTCCTCCTATCTAACGAATCGGGTGCAGCATGTATGTTGTGCAGGCTCAACCACTCCGCCGACCTGTGTAGTACGTGGAGTTCCTCAAGGCTCCGTACTAGGGCCTATTCTCTTCGCGCTCTACGTCGCCGACCTGATAAGCATTGTCCAACGGTTCGGGCTCCAAGCACACCTCTACGCTGACGACACGCAAGTATATGGAAGCAGCCCTCCTGCAGCAGTTCATCTGCTCCAGCAGCGTGTCACTAGGTGCCTGGTCGAGGTGACCAGGTGGCTGAAGTCACATCAGCTGCAACTCAATGCTGCTAAGACTGAAGTATTATGGATCACCTCTGAGCGTCAGAAACACTTGACGCCGACGACCTGTATCAGCATCGATGGACTTGAGGTGCAACCAGTGTTGTCTGTCCGGAATCTCGGGATCCACATCGATAGCACATTATCGATGAGGACCCATGTCTCGAAGACAATTGCCAGCTGCTTCAACGCACTGCGGCTGATCAGAAGTGTACGAAGATCAGTGTCAGTCACCGCCCTCAAGTCATTGGTTTCATCATTGGTACTGACCAAACTAGACTACGGGAACGCGACACTCGCCGGATCACCGAAACACCTGCTGGACCGTCTCCAGGTCGTATTGAACGCAGCGGCGCGGCTGATCTTCCAAGTCCCTTCTCGTGAACATGTAACACCGCTTCTACGAGACTTACACTGGCTATCAATGCCGGAGCGGATTCAGTTTAAGTTAGCAACGCTGGCTTACCGCTGCCTGAATGGTATAGGGCCAGAGTACCTAGCGACAGAATTAGCACGAGTCGCAGATCAGGCAGGTCGGCGTCGCCTGAGATCTGCTAGAACCGCTTCTCTGGTCGTTCCATTGACGCGCCTTCGTACTGTAGGCGATGGTGCCTTTCCCGTGACTGCTGCAAGGGCATGGAACCGCCTGCCTTCTTCAGTTCAACTCTCCCTAACGCCAGACACCTTCAAGAAGAATCTTAAAACTTGGCTATTTCGCACGAGCTATTGTAATTTATAATTTGTAATGTGTCCACGCAGTCACTGTATTAGTTGCCACATAAATCTCTACGTTGTATAATAATAATAATAATAATAATAATAATAATAATAATAATAATAATAATAATAATAATAATAATAATCAGTAATTGCTTTTCTTACAGATCAAGACTCTATTGAACGCTGTTTTCGTAACTGATTTTTTGATTATCGTAATAAGACTTGTATCTTTATTTTGAGCATGTCAACACTAGAATGCGATGTGTAAATGCAAATAAACGATAAACAATAAAAAAATAAACAAATTAAAACATTCTTAGATAGGATCTCCATTTGAACATTCTCTTGCTTTTGCTTGGTTGTTGTAATGCTTATAGTTGATGTTTTCAATCTAAACTATTACAAAATCAACTATACCACATTCATACAGAGAGATGGTTGGTTTATCGAAACGTCTGTGAAGTTTAATCAATAAAGTTGTTATAAAAAGAAAAGGTACCATTTACATTCTTATCAGTGATATTTTACTGAACGGTAACGAAAATTAGAACTGAAATTCAAGGAATCCGTTACCGAAAACGAGAATTAAAATTAGGAATTTTTAAAGAACGGTAACTGAAATAGAAATGAAATCACCCAATAAAAATAGAAATTGGAACTGAAATAGAAATATTTTATTAACTGAATTTAACTACCCGTCATTAAAAATGGCCTCAATTTGCTTGGGTTGTGTGATATTTGGAGCGCCATATAATATGGCTGTTCGTGAGTCTCTCTCTAGAGCTGGGTCGATTACGATTATTTTTTCCGATTACGATTACGATTATTTTCGATTATTTTTCACGATTACGATTTCGATTACGATTACGGTTTTTTATATAATCGCGATTTCGATTTCGATTATTTCACAGTACCTTTAGAAACTGGCTTTCCCGCCATATTTTACAGTATTCGGCAATCCTCTGTGTACCGATGTTCAGTTGGTCTTCAACAGGGATATTTCTACACCCCTAACACCCCCCAACACCCCAATTTGAGGTCGACACCCCGTAAAATTTGGTAATGTGACGATGGTATGCATACAGAATGCATATTGATTAGCCCTGAACACCCTCAAACAGGCCCATTCAGAGGGAGGCCATGGAGGGCCATTCGGCCCGGGCCTCCATCATTTAGGGGCCTCCCTTTGTTTCCTTGTTTAGAATTCTGGGAGAGATAGAAAGCTAGATAGCTACTACTAGAAGGGGCCTCACAATTTGGTGATGACCTTTTTTGCTTGTCGACAATTTTGGGATTTTGGGAAAGCTAGGAAGGTATTCTGCGGTCCTCAAAATTGGTGATTACCTTTTTCGCTTGTCAAAATTTTAATTGTTGGGAAGGCTAGAGAGGCCTCAGAATTCCAACTGGCCTGGGCCTCCTTCAGCCTCTGAAGGGGCCTGCCCCAAATGGAGAAATGCACCCCACAACTTTTATCCTCGGATGACTTTTTTTGCTTGTCAGACTTTTTGTGAGTCTCTATAAGGTTTTTTGCTTGTCAGCCTTTTTCGGTAGAGACTTCCAAATTTCGACACCCCAGATTTTCCTGACACCCCCAACTTCACAATCCTACAATCCTAGAAATAAACACACCCCAAATTTTCCCGACACCCCACCCCAATTCACAATCCTAGAAATAACCCTGGTCTTCAATCTCCTTAAAGGATCGAGCCTGGGTGGCAAGACCGATATTGTCAGCGTATCCAAACTTCCTACCTATGGTATCCGGTAAGTCGTGTGTAGGTCTATAAGCCTACAAATTGAATAACATAGGTGCTAGAACTGAACACGGTGTTAGACCGTTTCGCTGACGTCTCCAGGAGCTGACATCTCCCAAGTGAACTAAGAACCGTCTGTCAGAGATGAGTAATTCCACAAGTTGACAGAACCAGGGTGGCAAATTGAGCGAGAGTTTGTACATTGAACCCGCATGCCACACCGCATCGAAAGCTGCTGTCAAATCCAGAAAGATGGTGCCCGTCTTTATACGCAGTTGAATCCATTTTCAATGAAAATCTGATAATCAACGGTAAATTGATCTTTCTTTGAATCGGAAATATTGTATAATATAACTTACATGGAATAATCGAAAAATAATCGCGATTTCGATTATTTTTTCGACGATTATCGATTATTTCGATTTATTTAATAATCGTCTCGATTTCGATTTCGGTTTTTCCAAAAATCGCGATTTCGATTACGATTACGATTAATCGACCCACCTCTATCTCTCTCTCTCTTCTGTGTGTGTGTGTGTGTGTGTGTGTGTGCAAAGTTCAGAGTCAAGTGACCATGGGTGATATGCCAGCCGTTGCTCCTACCCCACACATACAGTCAAATATGCGCCTGTCTGGGAGGGGGTGACTCGGTCACCACTGAGCTATCACATGCTAGTCACGAGACGGCACATGGGCCTCTGTCTTGATAACCACCATTTCGGTGTCTGTATCAGAAAACTTAAGCGAGTGCTGCTTCGTTAATTTAACGTCGGCGTTAACTTAATGGCAACAATTGTTACAAGATGAGTATAGCTAAACTGTTGGCTGGAAGAAAGCGAGATAGCCCAGTTTGGGATCATTTTATATATATGACCAGAAAGCGGACAAATCTCTTTGTCACGTTCAAGTTGATCAAAGCAGCGACGGAATTTGTAGAATGAAGCTGTCGGGGAAAAAATTCGAGCATCTTGGTTGCACATCTACAACGTGTACATAAAGCTGTTTACGCACTTTGTACGGAAAAGGAAAAGCAGCGACAAGTATCGAAAAATGCTATTCCATTAAAGCGCAAGGCCTCGGGTGATAACCATGGTATCTGCAATCAGATCATCAGTGAATGCTTCCAGCGTCGAATTATATCATGGCCAAGTGATTCAATCGAGAGCCGTCAGCGCCAGGACAGTGTGATAGGCATGTTATAGTGGCCACGGGCTATCCAGTAACAATGCTAGCTCGGCCTTCTTTTAGTCACATGATTCACACTTTGGATGCAAAGATCAATGACGGCTCCAGGATTTGGCAAGTGGGCTGTTGGAGTGGCAACTTCTAATCATGGGGGGCAACCATTTGTTGCTTAATGTATGTAGCATTAAGTATAGGGTCCCAACAGTGGGGCCACTGGGGGCCAGACACTCAATAGGGAACACGGGACCCCCCCGGTGGAGCCGTCACTGGCAAAGATCAATCTTCTTCTACAAAACCTGATGTCAATTACTAAAGTAAAATTAGAAGTTAAACTGAAAATATTTAAACTAGAACTGAAATTATTTTAGAACTGAAATTAGAACTGAAATAGGAATTATTTCTTGAAGTATAACTGAAATAGAAATGAAAATAAGAGATGAAATAAGAATGAAAATTAAAATTAACAATTATTTTTAGAACTGAAATATCATTGATTCTTATATACGGTTTCTCAGTAGCAACAGTCGCTCCAATCCTCCAGTGACGTCATATAGCCACGCCTACTTGACCTGTATGCAAAAGAAGGGTTCCTGCCTAGACTGTTTAATACTAAGTATTTAATTGCCTTGGCTAATGACTTATGCTTCACGCAAATACATTGAGCAAGGCAATTAAATACCAAAGGCATGGCAGGAACCCAAGGCAATTAAATACCTAAGTTTAGTATTAAACAGTCTTGTACATTGAGCGCATGGTGAGTGTCCGGGGGGGGGGGGCGAGTGGTACGCGCTGTTTCACCAGACTTCGAAATTCCTGCATCTGGCGTTCATTCCACAAAGTGCTTTCTGATTCACCAGCCAATCAAGCGCGACTTCGGTGATCAGGGCGCCAAAATAGTGACAATCAAAGCTATACGCAGTCGTTCCCTACTGCGACGCATTATGGTGTCCTGTTTTGAGATATCGTGTTCAATATAAGATAGTAAGTCCTCGAAAGCGGACAAATCCATACGCACAAAATTTTTAAACGCCAAGGGGTCTGTCGATGTTAGTTCCCTGACAAGACTATAGTAGGCACCGTTCACCTCCCTGCACCGTATCCATGGTCTTACCCATGCATACCTTCTTTTTTTCGATTTCTTACTAATGTATAACAAATGTACTAATGTTAGTACAGACAACATCATCATTCGGAAGAAAAAGACTAACTCCTCGTCTGCCATTTTCTTTATTCGTGCGGTACATCAACGATATGTAGGCGTGACCTCATTTCTGCATGAAGGGAACATGTATGAGGTTGGCGGAACCGTGCGCGCTTTGTAAAACCACAGCCGCGCGTTCAATAACCTTCCGTCGAGCCCTAGCATTAGGTGGGCAGGATGGTTGAAGATGGTTAACCAAAAATTATGGTTATCCATCTTTTGACTGCGCGCTGAGCTAAAAGAGAATACGTAACTGATTAGCTTAATCTGTCGTCTATAATAATAATAATAATAATAATAATAATAATAATAATAATAATAATAATAATAATAATAATAATAATAATAATAATAATAATAATAATAATAATAATAATAATGTGATTTTAAGTGGTTTTAGGAAGCTAAGTAAGAAGGTGTGAAAACCACTGATGTTACCATCTGCATTCAATAACCTAGTTTATCGAGATAGCCTTTGAATCCGTTTACTGTTTCAACTGTCACTGCCACTTCGTCCAAACTGTTCCATTTGTCCACAACCCTTACACTAAAAATTCTTTCTTTCTTGGACCAACCCTCTGCTTTAAAAAATTGCATTTGTGGCCTCTTGTGCTGCTATAGAGTGCCAATGTAAAGAATCGATCGTATGGCACATCTACTTTCCCAGTCATTATTTTGTATGTTTCTATCAAATCCTCTCTCTCTCTCTCTCTCTCTCTCTCTCTCTCTCTCTCTCTCTCTCTCTCTCTCTCTTCGCCTTTCTAATGTTGCCAGTCCACAATATTGAAGTCTTTTTTCATAGCTTAAATTATGGCACCCATTGACCATCTTCGTTGCTCGTCTTTGCACTTTTTCTAAAAGCTCTATATCTTTTTTCAAGAATGTATTCCATGCCTGAACACAATGTTCTAGATGAGGCCTTACCAATGACTTATACAGTTTTATGATTATATCCTTGTCTCGATTCACTATTGTCCTTTTCATCATTCCCAACATTTGGTTACCCTTTTTGCTGCCTCCATGCATTGGTGAGATGGATTCACACATCTATGGATGATTACCCCCAAGTCTTTCTTTTTCTGTTGTGGTTAGAACCTTCCCCCTAAAGAATATTCATTACCATTGTTAGATTTCCCAACATGCATTACAGAACATTTATCAATATTGAAAAGCATCTGCCAGTCCACAGACCACTGAAACAATTTCCTTAGATCCTCCTGTAAAATTTTAGCATCATCCTCCGAGTCTATATTTCTGCATATCTTTGTATCATTGGCAAACTTTGAATTTTGGATAGTAATCCTTCATCGATATCATATATATATATATATATATATATATATATATATATATATATATATATATATATATATATTAGAAAAAGCAATGGCCCAAGCACTGAGCCCTGAGGCACTCCACTAATAACTCTTGCCCATTCCGAATGGCCTCCCCTTCTGTCTTCTTCCCTTCAACCAATTTTGAATCCATCTGAGAATATTACCCCTTATTCCACAGGCCTTCAGTTTGTCAGCCAGCCTTATGTGGGGCACTTTATCAAAAGTTTTGGAAAAACCTAAATATATTATGTCTACTGCCTTGCCCTCATCTAGTTTATCAAAAACCTCCTCCAGAAAGTCCAACAGGTTGGCCAGGCATGAACGCCCCTTTGTAAATCCGTGCTGACTATCTTTAACAATGGTGTCCCGTCAGTTCCTGAACCCTCAGTTCCTGGCCATCATTACAAAGACAAGGTTTATGTTCCTATTGTTCTATCTCATCGAAGATGAAAGGTGAAATACGTTCTTGTCAATGAAGCTCTCAATCTCAGTATTTCTTTAACTCAAATGGTCACGAAAATGAAATCATTGGCATTTCCTATCGCTTATCACACCGCACAAGCATTACCGGTTTTTCCAGAAGTCTAAAAATATCGTATTTTTTCCAAAATTGCTATTTTTGATCGTAGTTTTTTTCTAGAAAAGACAATTTTGGTTGAGTTTAAGTAAGAAAGTAAGTAAAATATCGTATCTTTATATAGCTAGCTTTATAATAGTAGTACAGTAGTAGCTGCCTATTTTAGGAGAAGCTTTAAGTTTAGACCTAAAATCTAGAGCAGATAATGAAGGAAGTCAAGGAACTAGAGGGAATGAGGATTTTGAACTTGTTGGAAACATGTCGTAGGTTGCGGAGGAGAGCTGCAACTCCAAAGGTCTGGGGGCGGCATACGAGAAAGCGCGGTTGCAGATTTTGAAATATGACTGATTTAACTGGCGGCACATTTGGAAATGCTAGTTGAATAGTACACCAAGGCAAAATCTACGCTTCTAATTGGTGCAATTGATCACGTGAAGATAAAACTACTTCGCACCTATTAACAGAACTCGGAAATTTTTCACCTCAGTCTAGTCTTAGTTAAAGCGACATTGGCGTTACCATTAATTTTTGCAAACTAATTCAAAATAATAATTCGCCGGTTTTATCACACAAAAGTGGCATTCAACAAGGCAATTGAAGGCATGCAAAGGAAAACCAAAGTCGTCGCCTATGCCTGAACACAGAATTCTAGAATCTAGATGAAGCGTACCAATCAGAAAAGTCAAAGTTCTTCCCGAGCCTCACAGGCTTATGAAGCGGCGCTGATCTCCGTTTCTATAGCCCTCAGCCAGGCGTGCAATGCCACGGATACAGGGCTAGTGTATCGCATAGCGTACCTGTTTGACATATCGCTGAGATTTTTACCACTGCTCTTCATTTTACCACCGCGAAAAAGGCTGAGTCGACCTTTAGGGATCCCAGGGGCGCCCACAGAGGGGAAAGGAAGCAAATGCTTCCTAGAAAAGCCAGGGGGAATATTTCCCCCTGAGTTTTGGTCTCACGTGTTAGACTAGAGTAGCATATTAATTCCAGTATATCAAGCTTTAACAATTTTTTCTACTTTTTCACCTATTATCAGAGTCTCTTCTGATGACATTATACTGTAGAAAGAGCCAGTGTTGGAGTTGCCGGGGAGGTTGTGAGGGGGGGGGGGTTGACCCCCCCAGCTAACTTTGCAACCCTCCCAAAAATCTCATATCGGGTACATGCAGTTTCTGTCATTCATTGGATTTCAGTCCTCAACCCCCCCTCCAGCTCAATTTCACAACTCCAACACTGGAAAGAGCATTTATAGACGACAGGGATGCCTTTCAGGTCAAAAGGTCAAATTTCGAATTTGACCTTTTGCCATCGACCTGAGAGGTCGCCATACAGATTCGATCCTCCTACGAAATACTATCCTGAAGACACACCGAACTTCAGCCACCTGCAGCAATGCATCAACCCCACCCCACCCACCTCGGGCGATAAATCTTCAGCTTCTGCGAGACTGTGACCACTGTCCACGGCAAGCGACAACAGGGAACGATCCCTAAGGGTAAAGTTTCGGGTTTTAAGGCGGGAGAGCAAGATGCATGTAGTGTCCATACCGAAGCGATAAGTGACAAGTGAAACTCCATATGGAGTCCATAGACCAAAGTAAATGAATGATGCTGAAATTTGCGCCCCTTCTAAACTTGCGCCCTGTGCTTAGGCACCATAGGAACCACTCTCTGTAGTCTGTACGGCTCTGTGCTCGCGTAGCTATCTTGTCAAGACGCCGATTTAGGTCTCCATGAAGTACATTTTCGTTCAGAATCGTTCTTATTAAAGTATTAAAATTCGAAACGTCGTCTTTGTTATTTGGGACTTGCGTCTTGTGTGTCATCGCGACCTGGATCGCCGGTCACACTGGTCAACAAATTTTATGCAAGTTTTTGTTTCCTCTACAAATTTTGGTGAAACTAATAGATTTTGACTTGCTGAACACAAATATGTAATTAGAATTTCTGTATCACGTAAGGTTTTTAAGAAATCGACAATTTAGCATTTAGTATTGTAACGTCTTCTGCAACATAATCCTACAGAAGGATCTAGGCAATAATGACAAGACATGAGAAAATTAGAAATGTTTTGCTGTAGATTTTCGTTTGTAGTCACTGTCCTGTGCTTCACGTATCAGTGACCAACAGTAGTCTCCGAGCATAGACGGACTCCACTTTCCCTGGTCGCGTTTCTCGATGCTGGCAATGTCTTTGTGAAATCTTTCACCATGTTCATCACTGGCGGCGCCGAGATTGTCCGGGAAGAAGTCCAAGTGAGAATGAAAGAAGTGTATCTTCAGTGACATGTTGCATTTCATCGCCTTGTAAGCTTGTAGCAGATTTCCAACTTGTTCAACATAGTTTGGCGCCTTGTAGTTGCCCAGAAAGTTAGCAACAACATCCCTGAAGGCTGTCCAGGCAACATGCTCGGCACCCTGCAGAAGGCCCTCAAAGTGACTGTCCTTGAGCATCTCTCGAATCTGTGAGCCAACAAAAACGCCTTCTTTTATTTTAGCATCACTGGTGCGTGGAAACCTCTTTCGTAAGTATGTAAAGGCTTCACTTTCTTTGTTCATTGCTTTGACAAAGTTTTTCATTAACCCAAGTTTGATGTGCAAAGGTGGGATATAAATGTTCTTCGGATCAACGAGAGGATCATGTTTAACGTTCTTCTGTCCTGGAACCAAGTCCCTGCGAGGTGGCCAGACCTTTCTCACATAATGTGAATCTCTAGCTCGGCTGTCCCACTCGCAAATAAAGCAACAGTACTTGGTGTAGCCTAGCTGCAGACCGAGTAGAATTGCAACAACTTTCAGATCTCCACATATATTCCAGTTGTATCTCGAGTATTATATGTGTTTCAATAGCAGCTGCATGTTCTCATATGTTTCCTTCATGTAAGCAGCATGTCCAATGGGTACTGAAGGGTATGAATTGCCATTGTGCAGCAAAACAGCCTTTAAACTTAACAGCGAAGAGTCAACAAAAAGTCACCATTCGGATGGATTGTGCTTACAGCCGAAAGCAGAAAGCAATCCATCAATGTCAATGCAAAAAGTAAGACTGTCGATTTTTTTGAAGAATCGAGTCAAGTCTTCATACCGTTTACGAAATACTGAAATTTTTGTACCTGGAGAGAGAGCAGATTCCATCCTTGCAACCTAGATCCAAGCAATTCTGCTTGATTTTTGACAAATCTAAGTCTCTGACCAGATCATTGAGCTCTGCCTGAGAAATCAAATGAGGATTGCTGGATGTCGATGGCTCAAACTCTGGGTCTTCCGTAGCTGAATCATCAACTATCTGCAGCATTTCATCTGTCTCTGCATGCTCGTCCTCGTCCTCCAGTGTCCAAAACTCGGAGGGGTTTGGTACAGGAAGATTCTCGTCGTGTGGAACTGGTCTCATTGCCGAAGCAAGGTTAGGATACTCAATAGACTTCCTATTCTTTGAAGAAAATCCTGTAACATTCGTCATGCAGAAATAGCAATCCGTTACATGATTATTCTGCTCCCTCCATATCATTGGTATGGCGAATGGCATGGATGGACGCTTACCTGCAAGCCAAGCTCGCAGACTGGTAGCACAAGATGAACAACATATATGAGGTGCCCATACTTTGTCCTGGTTGCCAATTTTGCATCCAAAGTATAACTCATATCCTTCCTTTATGATTGCTGTCATACTCCGCTTCTGTGATTTCAACGTAAACTCTCCACAGATGTAGCAGAACGTGTCACTGCTATTGCGACATCGACGCGACAATTGCAGAAACTTTAATTAAATTAGTTAATATATTCAATTCACAGCCTTTAACTAAACAGTTATATCTCATCAAATAGAAAGACTGCAGCTGCTTCCTAGTGCTGCTTGGTATTTATATAGGACTGCGTAACCATAGCAACAATACATGCTAGGCATGTAGTCTTGAAGACAGGTTTGGGCGCGTCTGGGCATGTCTGGACATGCCTAATTATACTAATTTTCAAAATCCATGTAGTTAAGTGAGCAAGCAGTGCATATTATATCTGTTATGGCGGTCACATCAGATTCTTGCCTAACCTGAATACCCACAACTCAGATAACTCTCGAAAACCACGATTTTAAACTTCTTATAATTTTAAAATTTAAAATCAGCTTTTTCTCAAAAAACTTACGTGATAGGAAAATTTCAAAATTATTCCTGTAATCAGCATGACAAAATCTACCTGGAACACCAGAAATTGCACAGGAAACAAAAACCTTGTTGACCAGTGTCATCGGTGACATACACATAGAATGCTCGACAGCAGAAATCACTATTCAAATATAGATGTCTGGAAACAGCCTGCCGCAAACTTATTCGACAGGATAAAAGGTCGATGCATTGTAAAAAAGAACACGGTTTCAAGTTGACAAGGTAATCATCATTTGTGACAACGCTAGACAGGTACTTGTAAGAAAGGCTCTCTAGGCCTATATTGTAAAATAGGACTTAACCCCTCGATTTTGAGATACACAAGAAAAGGGGGAACTTAACTAGTACAAAAGTAGACTGCTAAGTAATTTGCTAGTGTGTGGGAAGCATAATATTTAGAAGAGTACATAAGAATTTGATTTACACATTTCTATGTGTTCATTACCTTAGTCATACCTAAAGATACATGTTCATTGTTTTGATCAGAGAGAGAAAAGTCACCTAAAGGGATATTATATCCCGCAAGTTGTGTATTTCATTAGTGTTAGTAAAATATTTATTGAAGTAAAAGAAAGATGGAAGTAATTTATTAGCATATTTATACATAAATATCGCAGTTTGATATTTATTAATATTATTTATATCTAATATGATATAGTTCATAAAAAGACTCTTAGTCTTTATATAATTTGGAGTTGACAAAGTTAACTTTATAGCTTTGGTTTGCATAATTTGGATTTTATCAGTCATGATCTTATAATTATATATAATTATTTCCCCAGACTATATTGCAATAGGTAATATATGAATGATAATATTCAAATTCTTAGCAATTTTTTTGTTTGAGAATTTCAGCAAATTATTCCATTCAAGGTATTGATCCACAGTAACTCCCGAAAATTTGGTGGAAGTACATTGCTTGATTATCATACCATTTATTTCAATTAATATCTCCATGTTCTTATTTTTTGAGTTTCGAACAAAAATGTATAAAAGATGTTTTATTTAAGTTGAGCTAAAGTTTGTTTGTTTGGAACCATGTAGATATCATATTTTAGTCAATTCAGAGTTAATTTTGTGGTTAGTTCTTTTAAATTATTATGAATAACTTGAGATTTGTGTCCAGGGGCGTAGCTATGGGGCTATATCGGTATATATACCCCAAAATCAGGCTACCTTAAAGTTTTAAATGTGTTTTTAAGATTTTCAATGTTTTTAAAGATTTATACCCCCCAAATCGCATTATACCTCCACCCTCAAATCAAATTCCTGGCTATGCCCCTGTTTGTGTAATCTGCAAATAAGAGATATTGAAATAGGGAAGATACATTAGGGAGGTCATTTATATATATTATAAATGGTTTCCATTTTTGGAAAAATTCTTGTTACTCGCATAGTATTACATAGTAGGACATAGAGTACCGTAATACTAGCCAGTCTAGCCAGTAGCCAGTTTATAAAAGTGTTTGCTCTTTGCCTGCTTTGAAACTTGCATTTTGTTTTCCATTTAGACCAGCATTGTTGTATACTGTCATTTATGTAGATGTGAAGAAATAAAGAAAGAGATTGTTGCTGTTAAAGATCCAGATGGAAAATGGCAGCCAGTGTCAGCATCTCAGCAATTGTCCCTTCATTTAGCCACCACAAGTTCTAACTGCACAGATGATATCGGGCTTATCGGCGATAACAACACATCGCTACCAACTACTGCCACTGACAGTGCAGCCCCTGAATCTGAGACAATGCCTCAGTCAACAATTTGTCATCCGGTCCCTGACATTGCAGAAACAGCCGATGTTGTCAGCGATGTCCGTCAGATCACAGACAATGCTATCGAAGAATGTGCAGGTGATGACGTATTCTGGTATAGTGGACGAAGATTAAAAGGCAAGACATCACAGAGTGTCTGCTAATGGGCCCTTGGCAGCCACTGGACTACAAATTTCCTATAATCATCTTTATTCGTGACAAGCACAGCATAAAAAGTAGTACACAACCAGTAGTACACAACCAAGGAAAACACAAATCAACTGAACAAAACTAAATAATAATAATAATAAAATAATGATAATAAAATAAACCTAATAATAAACAAAATAACTATGACAGATGGTCGAAGTTTTCAGGTAGAGTGGTTCCAGTGTGAAACGCCTGATGGTACTATTCGCCAAAGATCATGGTTGTCATATAGCAAAACGAGTGACAAAGCGTACTGCCTGCCATGTATTCTTTTTTCAGGACTTAGGGGATCGGAAATTTGGACAACATCTGGTTTTGACAACTGGAGAAATGGTGGACGTGATATTAAACGACATGAAGTCACAGCAGAGCATCGCAAAGCAGAAATTGCAAAAATTAACTGGCGGAAAGGCATGTCAATTGATGTACAAATGGACAGGAACAGGGCAGAAGTCATTGAAGAAAATAGAAATGTGTGCTAGACAGCGTCAAATACCTAGCAACAGAAATGATTGCACTTCGAGGAAAAGAGGTCTCAGGTGGAAAATTTATCAACCTATTTCGGACAATAGCTAAAAGAGACCCCAGTGCAGCAGCTTACCTCAATAAGGTGGACGAATCTCGTCGTTTAAAGAGAAAGATGGCAGTAAATTTATATATATATTAAGCTTCTTGTCAAGACAATAAAACAAATGATTGTGGAGAAGATGCTGATCAGAATTAAAGAACAGCGAAAAGTGTGCCTAATATTTGACGGTACACAAGATGTCAGTAAGAAAGAAGCAAATGTTCTGTTGGTGAGGTATCTGGAAAGTGATGACAATGGAATACTTCATCCTGTGGAGCGACTGTTGGAGGTGTTCACCTGTGGTGAAACATCAGGTGCTAGATTAAAAGTTGAAGTGACAAATGTACTGAATTGATTGGAGTTTGACATGGAATGGATCATTGGTCAATGCTACGATGGTGCAGGCAATATGCGAGGAAGATATGCAGGATTGGCCGCTTTGATTCAAAACGATTGCAAAAAAGATATTTACATATGGTGCAATGCACATCGTCTCAATCTAGTTATGAATGGTGTCATGGCATGCAGTTGTGAGATCAAGAAAACGCTAGGTCTTCTGGAAGAATTGCATGCATTTATGAATGGCCACCGCAGAAATGCCGCCTTTCAAAGATCTCAAACAGACTTCCAGCATCATATGCAGCTTAAGCGGGTTTCAACGACCCGTTGGAACAGCACAGAATCAGAAGTAGAGACAGTGTTTGCCAGGTATTCAGCCATACTTTCGGCCCTGAGTGAACTGGCTGAATCAAGTGACATCGACAGTGAAACAGTACAGCTGCAAACGGCCTGCATAAGAGATTGAAAGACATTAGAGTTATTATTTGCATGGATATCTTCAGACTGGTCTACAAAGTTATTGGTCCTGCATCAAGAGTGTTACAAGGAGCATCAATTGACTTGGCGTCAGCTGTAGTTCTACTAGAAGATAGTATTGAAAAGTTTGCAAATTTCAGAAAAGATGTTGATTCAGCCTGGAAAACAGTTTACGATCGATCAATTTTTTTTGCTACATCCCATGGTGTGAATACTGAATTTCCATCAGAACGACGTCGAGCCAAGAAAAAGATGCCCGGAGAAATGGCTGGTGATGATTGTTTGACGGGGCTTGCTCGTTTTAAAGCGGATACATTCATAGTTGTTCTGGATGAGGCATATCAACAGATGTGTAGCAGATTTCAGCAGCAAAATCTCACATTCATGCAACAATTGTCGCTGTTCACACCTCAGTCAATCAGCATTTGTAAAATTGAAATGATCTGCCAACTATATGGAGCTGATGCCAATGCAGTTGCAGCAGAATGTCAGACTTCAAAACAATTTTCCAACTTCTGTCTCAAACTAGCCCTGCCACTAGTATTGGTGATCTCTCACAGGAAGGCTGTAATGATCTGCTTCTAGGACAAGGACGTTCTGATAATGAGGAAGAACATCCTGAATAAGATGTTAATGTTGATGGCGAGTCTGACATTGACAACAACAATGACTTTCTCCCGGCAGAAAATGATATGAAACTCAACCATGCATGGCAGTGACAGCGATATTCATTTATGAAACCATTGCAGTTGCTATCTGAATTATCTGGCTTCCCAAATTTGCACATGCTGTACAGCATCTTTGCTTGTCTTGCAGTTTCCAGTGCCTCAGCTGAAAGGGCTTTAAGTAAACTGAGAATCATCAAAAATAGACTGCGATCGTCGATGTCAGATGATTATTTGTTAGCCCTCATGATATTGTCATCAGAAAAGGACTTACTTCTACAGCTGAAAGATGATGACATAATTTCTCGTGTTGCTTGTGCTAGTCCCACTCTGCGAGCACAGCTTCTTCGTTAGGTAATGCCAAATTTTATTGTCAGTTATGAGACTTGCTCATTTTCATTGTTATTGTTTCTTTTCTGCTGGTGTTTCATTGAACTAGCCTGTGAAACTGTGCATTTTAGATACTGTTAATCATTTGCTTGTTTCAGTCAGCTGCCTTAAGTTTAGTTACCCATTTTGCAGTTGTTACAGCTGTATTGATTCTATGTAAAATAATATAGGTGTGGTTGTTGGAGAAATCTAATTTTTTAAATAAATAATATAAGTAACATTTTATTTTATTCATATTTGGATGTGGTCATATTGTCAATAGATAATTTGCAGGAAATTTTGAATAGTTTACCAGTGCAATTAGCCTACTGCAATATCCCTCTTTATTTTCAACTTACATTCAGTAGTGCTTTGTGGCTGTTGGAATTTTCCAGAAATTAAGAAGTAGAAGTTATTGGCATGAAACCTAATCTGGTGCACCAAAGTGTGTGATTTTATGTCCAAAATGCACTGAAACTCGCCTATAAGCATCTTTATTTCAAGCAATTTTCTCAGGTTATACCCCGCACCCCCGTTTAGGGGTGGAAAGGGGACGACAGGGAAGAGGGGAAAGCTGCTTCCAGCAGCCAGGGGGATGGGCGCCCCTGAGGGATCCTGCGGGACTCTAACCCGCGATCTCCTGCTCCATCGTCCAACGTTGTTACCACTCTGCTAACTTTCCGCCCCCCCCCGTATATAGTTTTACTATTATGGATTCACGTTAAAAATAACACAAATAATGTCGCTAAAATCAGTGTTGGGCAAACTCATGCAATAAATGATTTAACTCAAACTCTCAACTCATGCTCAATGAAATGGGTTTAAACTCAAACTCAAATCAGTGGGTTTTGAATGAGATAAATCAAACTCTTTAATTATGTTAGTTAACTCATCAACTAATTTTTACGATAATATAAGTGGTTCACAATATACAAGATTGCTATTTGAGTAATAAGCTTACAGTGACGTAACTGTATTAACTTTGTTATAGGCGCTGTCCATTAACAAAATAGGGGGTATGGTCTGAAAAAGTTTGACAGTTGTTGACAGGGGGAGGGGGTCCAGAGGAAGAGTCAATGCTAATAAACTCTACTTCATCTTCTTCATGTTTCTGAAAACCCTCATATTCTTTCCGAAAATTGCTATCACCACCAGTTATTGTGTGCGTGTGTGTCAGTTTTGAAACTTCAATTAAAAATTTGCCTGGACTCAACTGATAGGCTGCAGTCATAGTCTCAGCAATTTTGTCAAATGTGTGGCTACCTATCAAATGTCAACATGACAGTGCTACTGAATGTCACACAAGATTATTGTTGATCCAGTGACTAGTCATCCCTATGTAGCTCTGATTATTCACTGACCATATACCCGATGTTGCGCCGATATAAATGACTGTCTTTATTATTCCACTGAGATGGCTTATCATTTTGCAAATGAGTTTAATTTGTGAGTTTAAAATAGGACCTTTATAACTCAAACTCGCAGAAACAATGAGTTAATTAGAACTCTTAATTCACATCAGTTGAAAAGAGTTAACTTATACTCACAATTCACTACATATGAGTTAATTCGTGAGTTTAAACTCACTTGAGTTAACTCGTACCCAACACTGGCTAAAGTGCTAGAATCTATAAAGTACTATAGCCTACATCGTTTTCCATGCAAATAATTGTAAGGAATTCTACTATCAGGACTGGGAAATGTGATTTTTAAAAACCTAAGTCTTCTAGGTTTCTTTAAAAACGGGAGAATGTCAAAATTCAAGTTTAAAGGGTCTTCTATAAATTGAAAAATGAAAAAAAATTCATATTTAATGTCTGTAAATTTCATTTCTTAATTAAAGCCGGGATTTTCTCAGGCATGTTCAATATACTCCATCTCCACTTGATTGACGTCAAAGTTTATTTACCCCCACCCCACCCCCTCACCCCACACACACCCAATGGCCAAATTTGTCACTACTTAGGCCTAATCATTAATGGAAGTAAGCATGTAAATCGTGAATCTAGGACTATGGCGTTTAGAAAAACGACACCACAGTAGCTCCTTATTCCTAGGCGCTCCTAATTATTAGGCGCTTAATCTTAGCGTGAAGTAGCAATAAATAATAATAATTGCACAGACCTACATAGGAAAAGCTTTTCCCACAATTTTGGCCCTCCTTTATGTTTTTCGGCATGCTGAATCCGAAAATGGGTTCTCTGTCATTTAATCCCATCCATTTAATCCCAGTCACTTAATCCCGGTCACTTAATCTCAAAGTCATTTAATCCTAGCCATTTAATCCCAGTCACTTAATCCTGAAACTTAGACTTAACCCTAACCATCAGTGATGTTGTTAATCCTTGTCCTGGTCCTTGTCCTTAAGGACTCCTTAAGGACCAATTTGAAGTCCTTGTCCTTGTCCTGGTCCTTGGGGAGTCAGTCCTCGTCCTTATCCTTGTCCTTGGGACTCAGTCCTCGTCCTTATCCTTGTCCTTGCAGATCGGTCCTTGTCCTGGTCCTTGTAACTTAGTCCTTGAAAAATCCTTATAAGGACCAAATTACTTGTATACCATTTTCAATTGTTCTGATAATTATGTTACAAGTTAAGAGTAGTATGTGGATTTATATTTAGGCTACATACTTGCTTTGAGTTACTCTAAATGTGTAGTCATTGTTTCCTTTATAATGTCAGTTTGAGGAGTTTCCTTTATAATAACAGTAGAGGAATTGATTCTTTAACAGAATTCTTTGTTTCCCTGCAACGTCTGCTCCAGTTTAACGAGTGTTTTCACAAAGTGGTCTCATAATTAGCAGAGATGTAGCAAGTACACAATGCTTCAAGTACAAGTACAAGTACCTGACCTTCGAGTACAAATACAAGTACAAGTACTTGCATTCCAAAAACTCCGAGTACAAGTACAAGTACAAGTACCTGGCCTTCGAGTACAAGTACAAGTACCTGGCCTCCGACTACAAGTACAAGTACAAGTACCTGGCCTCCGAGTACAAGTACAAGTACAAGTACAAGTACCTGGCCTCCAAGTACAAGTACTGAAGATTACTGTGGTAACTAATCCATAAGACTGCGAGTACAAGTATAAGTAGCGAAGCCTCAAGTACAAGTACCGATCCTCATAGCCAAATACAAACAGCAAGTAGGCCTACACTTTATTAACGGGTAGCTGTTTGTCACGGTTATTCAATAAAATGGTGCTAGAACAAAATGTCCGAGGACAAAATGTCACGAAAAAATGTCACGGACAAAATGTCATGAGGACAAAATGTCAGCGGAAAAAGTCAGCGGACAAAATGTCATCCTAACTCTAACCCCACACTAACCCTAACCCTAAACCGTGACATTTTGTCCGCTGACATTTTTTCCGCTGACATTTTGTCCCCATGATATTTTGTACATGACATTTTGTCCGGCCACGAATAAAATTGACACTATTAGCATCTAAATATCATCACAGTGGCACTTAAAAAATTAGAGATGATAGTCTTGCATCGGTCACCTTAGCCCTATGCGGTCTCGCGATCAAGCCAGCTTGGCTAAATACGCGTTTAATTGGTGCGCCAGAAGCAGGCACACTAAGGTCTCTAATTAATGGCTGCATTATACAGCCTGTTTAACTCCTTTCTATTAACTTCACTGTTCCAAAATACAATGGTATCAGTGGCTTCATCATACATATTGTTGAGTTCCAGGTACTTGGCTATCTGTGAGGATGTGCTTGTCATCAAAGGAACATCATTACTGGTATCCTTGAAGTACATGTAACCAGAGATGTAGCAAGTACACAATGCTTCAAGTACAAGTACAAGTACCTGGCCTCCGAGTACAAGTACAAGTACAAGTACTTGCATTCAAAAAACTCCGAGTACAAGTACAAGTACAAGTACCTGGCCTCCGAGTACAAGTACAAGTGCAAGTACTAAAAATTTGTACTCGAGTACAGCTCGAGTACAAGTACAAGTACCAAGTACTACATCTCTGATAATTAGAGTCTAGACCTCATCGTGCGCGCATGACTGATCAGCTGCCGGAAACACTTATTTATTTGAAATGCAGCATTGCTGTTGACTAGATTATGTTTTACAACATACTTTTTTACAACATACATTTTTGCTTTTGTAATTTTGCGATTCGATCATTCGAATTGAAATTGGTTTTGGTTTTTCATTTCTGACTTTTTTGTTTGAGAGAGGTCGGTCCTTGTCCTTATCCTTGATCCTTGTCATTAGAGGTCAGTCCTTGTGGTCCTTGCGCTTGGGGGGTAAGTCCTCGTCCTTGTCCTCGTCCTTGAAGGGTCGGTTCTCGTCCTTATCCTCGTCCTTGGGGGCTTGGTCCTTGTCCTTATCCTCGTCCTTGGAGGTCGGTCCTTGTCCTTATCCTCGTCCTTTGGGGGGTCGGTCCTTGTTAACATCACTGTTAACCATAACCCTAACCCTATTTGTTTTTATCCTATAACCATGTTTAACTATGTTTTTGTAACACAAACATTTATTTTTATATCATCTAGTGTCATTGGATTATCTGTGCAGGTATTTAGGATTAAAAGACTTAAGATTATCTGCACTGGGATTAAAAGACTTGGGATTAAATGGCTAGGATTAAGTGACTGGGATTAAATGACTGGGATGAAAAGACCGGCACCTCTCTTTCTATTAATGTTTGTATTAAATAACTTTGCCTATCTTGTCGCAGTTAATAAAGCTCTCTTTAGACGATAGACCTACATATAACTCTTTGAAAGCAAACCTTAGCGATAGTTACATTCTAAAAGCAAAATATGAATGCAAGATTAAACTAGTTTAGTCATTCCATTCATTCCATGTCAAACCCTATAATAGAGATCGCTGCGTTTATTTAACATTGGCGTGAATGGACTGATTTGATGGTTGAACAACCGCTGTTGAAATATCTCCAACGACATCGTTCACCTGCTCGTATTCTGTTCCATCAGTAAAGTCAACTGCCGTACCATCTTAATTCACCTCTACAATATATTGCGAGAAAATCTGATATTAGAGACCGTCCATGAGGTACGTCACGCTCCAAGGGGAGGGGTTTAAGAAAGTGTGACAGTCTGTGACAGGGGAGGAGGTAAGGACCATCGTGACGTCCACACTTTCAGTATATATAAAGCTTTAAATGTATATATGACAGGAGGCATAGTAAAGCGAAATAACGGAATTTAATTTTAGGTCTCAATTTTATTCATCATCATTTCTGGAAGCTGACTATCTGTCTCGCTGCTGAAAATTGAACTAGAAACTCGACTGCATTAAATATAAAACCTGTGTGACGCAATTTGTGAACAAGATTTTTGACGTACTTTAAAGGGATCCGAGATTTGTCACTGGTTGTGAGAGGATGGTCAAAAATTGTCAATAATAGCGTGACGTACTTTATGGAAGGTCCCTTACATAAGACATTTGCGATTTTATTTCAAAACAGTAACTTTACACCAATGGTCTTCGCGGCGGACGTTTAGATGTTGAACAATTTTCTCAAAAATCTTGCTTTGCTTTTATAGCCACTGACATGTAGGCCTATTATAATGTGAGAGTAATATCCGCACATTTAAGTATTAATCATATTTATCACTAAACGGTAAAAACAATTGACTTTTTAAACTGAAAATTACACGAATGACCCACATTGATTTGCATATACCTTGTATTCAGTGCTGTGCTAGTTACTTGCAAAATGTAACTAGTTATAGTTACTAGTTACAAGGGATAAAAAGTAACTAGTTACTGAGATTAGTTACTAGTTTCCAAAAGTAACTAGTTACGTTACTAGTTACTCAAAAAAGTAACTAGTTACTTACTAGTTACTTACTAATTACATGGCTTGTTATCGATGCTGCACAGCCTGCACTTAGGTATCAAAACGTACAATAATCAACGAACAATCGAAGATAATTTCAAATTCTGTGTAACAGTCACAGTTCCCTAATAGGCAACATTAGACAAGCAGTGTAGTCTACCGAAACAAAACATGCATCAATGTTTAGCTGATGTTCATTGTCAAAATTAGATTTTTATTGGCTCTCAAAAGTAAAAGCATTTAGAAGTGCTCGTCAGTTAGACTGTTTCTGCGTGGTGTAAGAATCTGCCAGCCCACACTGAAAAGTCTCTACTGGTGCGCTTGAAGGAAGAAGCCTATTCTTCCTAATAAACACTTCTTTCACCAATGGAAAGTGCTGAAGGCTGGCAATGTCATTTGAAGCATCATTCAGATAGAGATCCTGTTCAGACTGCATCGTTGTGTTCCCAGGATCTGACTCATAAAGCAGAAGCTTGTGCCTTCACTGGATGGTGGCATAACATTTGATTTTGAAGTGTTGCCAACAGCTTGGTGTTCCGGTATGCAAGTTTTTGTAAATGCAGTAACTCAGTCAGCTGTATTATGTAAACGCTTGAAATGCAATTACAGTAACTAAATACAGTATTTAGTAACTAGCGTTACTAGTTACTAAATATTGTAACTAGTTACTGACAATGAAAAATTCAACTGGTTATGATGAAATCAACCAAAAAGTAGTTATCAAATGTGCTAAATGTATCAATGATATATTATCTGATATTATCAATGCCTCCTTTATTACAGGAATAGTACCCAATGAAATCAAAATAGCCAAAGTCTCACCAATATTTAAAGCTGGTTCTAAAACTGATGTCTCCAATTATAGACCCATATCAGTATTAACTATACTTTCTAAAATTTATGAAAAAGCCATGTTTAATAGATTGATAAATTACCTTGAAAAATTCAAGATGCTGTCTCCTTTTCAATTTGGTTTTCGACCTAATCATGCCACTTACATGCCCATTATGCACTTAACTGATATTATAACTTCAAATATTGAAACAAATATTCATACAATTAGTATATTCTTAGATCTCTCCAAAGCCTTTGATGTTATTGATCATAGAATACTTCTGCATAAACTTTCATACTATGGCATTAATGGCACCGTACTAGATTTGTTTCATAATTATCTATCTGACCGTAAACAATACACATTTGTTAATAACATAGCTTCTGAATATAAGAATATTAAATTTGGTGTCCCACAAGGTTCCATCTTGGGACCATTACTTTTTATAATTTACATAAATGACCTTCCGAATGCATCCTCCTTATTCAACTACCTCTTATTTGCAGACGATACTAATCTATGGTGGCCACTATGGTGGCCAGCCACCATAATTTAACTGAACTAATGACTTTAATCAATACTAATCTAACCAAAATTTTTAATTGGTTTCAAACTAATAAATTATACCTCAATGCAGCTAAATCGACATTTATACACTTTTGCCCTAAAAAGAAATTGACAAATTTGCAACTCAATATAAATATCAATGGTGTTGAAATTATTCAATCCACTTCCACTAAATTCCTCGGAATCACAATTGAACAACACCTGGAATGGAAAGAATACACTGAAATTCTTAAACGAAAATTGGCTAAAAATATTAATATAATTAAACATATCAAACAATTTCTCAACCAATCTGCTCTACATATGCTATACTTTGCTTTAATCCATTCATATATTACCTACTGTAATCTAATATGGGGACACAATTACAAAACTATTACTGGAAAAATCCAAATTATGCAAAATAAAGCTCTTAGATTAACCTTTGATAGTGGAAATAAAACCAAAACTCAACATCTTTACCTTAAATATCATATACTTAATATTGTTAATTTAAATAAATACCAGACAGCTTTATTTATTTACAAATATATAAACAACTTACTACCCACTTTTTTCTATATTAATTATTTCACCATTAATCAGGACATCCACAAACATTCAACCAGATCTAGTAATAATTTACATCTTTCATATGTTAGAACTAACTAGACTCTTTACCACTAAATACTATGGACCCTCTATTTGGAATAGTCTTCCTAACCAGCTCAAGAATTCAAGCAACCTTTTAATATTTAAATCTTCTATGAAAACTTTCTTACTTAACTATAATCTACTTAATAATGATCTGTAGTATCATCTAATAATATTATTATCCTTTTCTTCTATCTATATTCCCTTCAGAATATCCATTTATCATCCTCTACTCAATGCTTCTATTTCTCTACCCACCTTATTCCATTGCTTCACATATTGCCGCCTAATTGACTTACCTATAAACCTACTTTATTATAAGTTGACCATTAATCGGGATATCATTATCCCTTAGGTCAACTTTTTTCTACTCATTTTATCACTTTCTACCTACTATACTTATTTGATTGACCCTCTATTATTTCAATTGTTTTTTATTACATTGTAACAAATTCAACATTATAATTAATGTCATACCTAATGAGTTTATAGTTTTCAATCGAAATTCCACTTATTAATTGTTTATTATGCTGTTATTCATATATTTTTAGCTAATATTTAATATTATATTGATCTGATGAACTCATTTGCTATATTATCAATGAACTCTCATACTATGTGTTACATTGTTACATTGTAAATTAGGGTCATATTATGTTACTTATTTAGTTGTACTAGTTCTGCATATGTATATGTACTTTGAGATTGAGTTTGAAATAAATTATCTTCAATCAATCAAAACAATAGTTACTCCTGGCTGACTGTAGCTAGTTACTCCACTAGTTACTTAAAATAGTAACTAGTTACGGTAACTAGCGTTACCGTAGCTAGTTACTACCCAGCACTGCTTGTATTTGAACATGAATAATAGGTCTGATGTATGACAAATTGAATCAGAGACGGCAAAATGAGTCAATGAGTCATATGAGTAAATTGAGTCACCGCTGTAAGATAGGTCAAATGAGTCGTCGAACAGTGGGTCATGACATGGTCCGTCTTATTTTTAAGACTGCAGTGCAGTTATGCAGCGAATGAAATTCAAAGCACGTTCATTGACAAGTAAATATCTACAATGAAAATTCTCCCTCTAATCTACGGCAATGACGCTACTCTTTTAATAATAATAATAATAATAATAATAATAATTTCTAATTCATAATTGTAACTTCAGTTATACTACTACTACTACTACTACTACTACTACTACTACTACTACTACTACTACTACTACTACTACTACTACTACTACTACTAATCTATCACATTAAAATTCTTCCTCTGTACCTCTATTACCTTCAAGCGTTCTGATTGGTTGGCTGTGATTAATTGGACTGCCCAAACAACTCCAAAAAATTGACAATCCTAAACTAGTTTTGGCTCCTGACACCACAGTAATCCCTGTTCCAACTGCTAGAAATCTAGGATTCAAATTTGATTTTTTTCTAAACTTCGAATCACAAATCTCCCAACTAGCTATCAAAAGCCTGCTATGTTCATATTCGTGACCTTCGCCGCCTACGCCCTTGCCTAGATACTAAAACTGCCTCCACAATTACCACATCAATAGTCCACTCCAAATTAGATTATTGTAACTCCCTCTATTATAACCTTCCCAAAGCCTCTATCAACAAATTGCAATCAATACAAAATGCACTTGCTCGTGCTGTTACTAAGTCACCTAAATTCTCCCATATTTCACCCATACTACAATATTTACATTGGCTTAAAATAACTGAACGTATCCAATATAAGATAATAACACTTACATATAGCTCACTTCAGTCATCAAAACCTGTCTACCTTAGATCACTATTAACCCCTCAGCCTCCTCGACCCACACGTTCATCATCTTACCTCACTCTGTCACGCCCACCCAATCAGTCATCCCTGAAAATTTGCAATCTCATACGCCTCACCTGAACTTTGGAACTCGATCCCAGCTTCCCTCCGCAGACTTGGACACTCTCAAACAATAAAATCTGATTCCTCATTCCCTATAATTCCCGCATTATCTTCTCAAGTCTTCAGGTCTAAACTTAAATCATTCCTTTTTCTAAAATCATATCCTCCATAGCTGTAACAACCTAGCCTCACTGCCCTTTGGACGTTGACTATTGCCTGGCTGATAACATACCTTCCCCATAGCTATTTTAAGAGAGGCTGAGCGCCTAAGAATAAGCAGCTACTGTTGTGCTGCTTTCCAAGGCGCTATAGAAATCCACGAGATTTTACTTACTTACTTACTTACTTACTGTGTGAGCGTTCTGATTGGTTACCATCAAGGGTTCAAGCGTTCCGATTGCTTGGCTGTGTGAGCGTTCTGATTGGTTGGCTGTGTGATGTTCTGATTGGTTACCTTCAAGCGTTCTGATTGGTTGGCTGGGCGAGCGTTCTGATTGGTCGTTCTGGAACCTTGCGAGCAAAGCCGCGCGTGTGAGCGAGCGAAGCCGTGTGACGGTGTGATAGATGGGCAGTGTATAGGCGCATAATCAACGTAACCAAAAATCAGCTATAACTAGTTCTAATTTTAGCTTTCGCCCATGCCCTAATTTATTTAAGATCGTATTTCAGTGAGATATTTGATGGATGGCTGTTAATAAATCGAAAATAAAGGTTTTGACTTTTGAAGGTCCCATATCTCCGGTAGTTGCCCGTAGACGTGCGGATATGACGCCGTAGATTCCAGTAGCAATAGACGAGAAATGCAAATTCTCCACAATAGTATTATCCTGCAATGCGAGCGAAGCGAGCATCTTTCTAGTAGTAGTAGTAGTAGTAGTAGTAGTAGTAGTAGTAGTAGTAGTAGTAGTAGTAGTAGTAGTAGTAGTAGTAGTAGTAGTAGTAGTAGTAGTAGTAGTAAGATAAAATCACTATGAGTAATAATAATAATAATAATAATAATAATAATAATAATAATAATAATAATAATAATAATAATATGGGACAATACAATTACAAGACGAATGTGTAATAAAAATAATAATAATAACATTATTATTATTATTATTTTATTATTATTATTATTATTATTATTATTATTATTATTATTAATGTTATTCAAAGTGGCTTAGGAGGCTAAGTAAGACTGTGTGAAACCACTGTATAGTAAAGGTAAACGATAATAGAAAACGATAATAGATATTTAATTGGCATGGGTCGTTAATGGTCGATGGTTCGTTGGGTCACATAGGTCATGAACCAGTTTAGTTGACCCATTACCATCTATAATTTGAATAACAGCTATAGCTCTATTTTAATAAGACTTTGCTGTTACTGTTCAACAAGTAGGCTTATAGGACAATGTTTGTGGTGATATACCTTGTTCAGCGTGCTTAAGTTCGGCGTAGACATATTCAGATTCTTCTAGCACAGTACCGCTTCTATCTGCGTTAACAATGGTACATGTAATTACTGCAAAATGGAGGTCGTTTTCACTTGAATCAAACTACATTTCAAATGACACAATTTTTATATTGACCATGACGAAAATAATGACGATAGTAGGGGCCTATAGATCTTTTCAAAATTTGACAAATAAATATCAATAAACTAATTTACAGTCCTCACTGAATTTAGTGTAAGCATCCAATTCATTATTTTGTCTTCCTGTTTCTGTCGGCAGAGGGACCTTTCCTAGATTAAAAGAACACCGCAATATAATGATGATAATAGTAGTATTAATAGTAATTATTATTATATAATTACGGGCTTGATTTACAGCTATTGTATGACTACTTCTAAGAGCAATATAGAAATTCACGAAATGTTACTTACTTACTTACTTAATTAGTTTGTCATCAATGCAATACGTCAAGCCATAAGATCTTCTGCAATTGTTGTAAGCTACTTGCTTCCACTTCCACAGCTTATCCTTATCTCTGTACTGTAAATGTACCCTGAAAATTGTACTGATTCACTGTAGGCCTATATTGACATTGGTAAATTATGATTTCACTTCGGAGCAACCATTGACTTGTGTTGGTGCGTTATGAAAATAACGCCACAGAAGTTTTTTCAGTACAATTTAATACACAGGAGACGTTTACTTTAACACGGCCAACTTTCAATTTCGCCTCTGTGTCGTTTCTGTACGAAAAAGTCTCTTACTATTTACAAACGTAGAATGTTCAATCAACGACTTACCGGTCTTATATTTATGAAACATACAACCGAGAACAGTCAGAAGCACAATTGTGACAATGCAGACAGCAACAGTGATCGAAATGGTTCTCTTGATAACTTCGAAATCATCCCGATGTGGATCTGAAATGATGAAACAACACAGCTGTGTTCTATCTAACGCCAGCTTTACGATGTGAAGATACTTCTAGAAAGGGGTTGTAATTTATCTATTATACAACGAAAATAAGTGACGTTTTTATGAATTACAATGTCAATTTGCTAGAAACATATTTCTATAAGAAAATTGAGATAAAGCAAGTAAATGCCATCAACGGAGTTAAAAATTAACTTTGCTGAGTGAACAAAAGTTTATGATTCTAAGTTTCAAATGCAATGTACCACTAAATACTTGTTTCTTATCTCATTATATCTGAATTTGTGCCTTTCTGGTTCAATTAATTATACATAACCAAGATATTTATGTGCTTCTAATATTCGGTTATCAATTCTATGATATAGTTTAAAATGTAAATTCACTTTTCACTGAGAACAAGATTTCCTTAGAGACTTCAGAGATCGAATTCTTTGCCCTGCAAAGAAATGTATGATTTCTTTGGCGTGTCATTGAGGTTGGAATATGCAACGTGGTTCCTGGTATAATTTCCGCTGTTTCCAGATTAATCCATTCGATTTCCGGTTCAGGATTACCAAGGGCGTAGCAGCTCAAGTATTCGCCAGGATATAACACATCCCTGATGGGAACGACTGTTATATTTCTTGCGCCATCTGAAATTGCATATTTAGTTTTAACAACTTCAACAGATAATAAGGAGTGGCGTAGCCAGGTTCAGGTTATGGAATAGAGGGAGCACATTGATAGGGGGGAAAATCGACAGTTTCGGGCTAAAAATCAAAGATGAGTTTGTAAAAAAATGTCAATGAATTCTTCACACGTAATCACGTATTCTCTTCGATAAAGTTACCTACCGTGGTCCCCCCAATAAATTATCTACCGTTTTGCGGAAATCTCAGGACCGGTGTAGCATATTATAATGACTCCCACATAATAATAACTACCCCTCTCATTATTATATGTATAATAAAGACTCCCTCTCGTTATTATATATATAATAATAACTCTCTCTAGATTATAATAACTCCCCAGAAGAAGTATGCCTAAAAATTGAAAAAAATAACCCCAATTTATAAAAATGTCTCTAAAATGGTTATATGAAATTATAGACTCATTTCCAATCTCCCAGTTTTCCTAAAATTCCCGAAAGGGCAATGCTTACCAGAATGTTAAACTACTTAGATGCATTTAATATGCTATCCACTGATCAATATGGTTTCAACCCTATTTTCCCACTTAAATGCCAATAATGAATTTAATTGATACCAAAACAACAAATTTTGAATCCCACAAGCACACTATTGGAACAATCCTCGATATAAAAAAAGCTTTTGGTGTTCTAGACCATGGTATCTCAGCTGGCTTCTGAAAAGCTAAGGGAGTTATTATAATATAGAGAGTTATTATTATATATATAATAATGATGGGGGAGTCATTATTATATATAATAATGAGGAGAGTTATTATTATATGGGAGTCATTATAATATGCTATACCGGTCCCTTCCAGAATAGGGGCGGCCTCCGTTCCCTCCCCGTGGCTACGCCAGTGGTTATAAAAACTGTCAGACATAATCATTATATTCAAAACTGCGGTGTTAATATGCAATATTAGATGACTATGGAACCATCGTCCATATACTATAGTATGTATGCATAATGCATGCATCCTGTTGCAGCTATTGTAGGCCTAAATAAAAATTACCTTTTCATTTTCATTTTCGTTTTCGAGCATAACATAGATTTCATATGAGATTATAGTTGTATCGATATAATTATTTAGTTTGAATTGCAAAAACATATGATAAAGAGTCAATAATGAAAAATATGGTAACTGTAGTCTTTTTTATTCTTCGACTTGTTATTCCTGTTTCCTTCATTGGCTGTTTCTCTGCGTTACACTAAGAAAAATTGGTTGCCCATTAATTTTCTGATAGTTGCTATTTGAACGGGAGTTTTACAAGCGTGTAGTTTTGTTAAACAACACTTGCAAGTGCACTATACAGTATTTGGTAAGCTATAATAACTTTGCGACTGCAAACCTTATGATATCCGCTTTCTTTTCGGGGTCACATTTAGGCGTTTTATCGTTGGAATAGGCCTAGGCCTAGTGATGTAGCTGCAATAGCCATTCTGCATATCTATGATCGCCGAGCTCAATCGCTTGTTTATGTCGAATATCAATTTTAAGTATATAGTTCATATCCCAATATAATCGACAAATACTATGCTAATTTCAATACTATTGTAGATTTATTACTCACACAAAACTCGTATTTGCGACGAAGTCCACGTGTATTTGTAATTAGGAACGTTGGTTGCAAAACCCTTTGACAAATTCATTGAAGAGAAGAATGTGTCACATTCCAAGTGCATAGACTGCTGCTGAGATTCCAGATGGATTGAAGCAACTAGAGACTGAGTCTTGATGTTATTGGATACTGTTAAATTTATTTGAACGGCCTTGTTGTCGATTTCTTCACTGGTGTTTGATATCATTCGTCTGCAGGAGATGAATGGATCCCAATAGCCGCTGTACTCGACACTGCATTGAATGTTGATGATGTCCGTTTCATTTGCTATTGTTTTATCGATCACGCACGCAGGATCTGAAACTAGATGTATCAACATCAAAATTTTGCAAAATGTGCAAAATATTTAGATTCAAAGTCGCAATAAATTGTAAGCATTATGGCTGTCAATTTTTTGGAAAAGCTGCCCGGGTACCCATCCAATTTTTCAACGGACACCATGGGTGCCCGAATTAGCACAATTAACGTGGTGACCTCTTATCTCAACACCCAACTAAATAACCACACTCCCCTACGGGCATTGCAGCTACTAATGATAGACCAGCTCAGCCTTTATGTCACACCCCTCCGGTCGTTGCAACTAATCTATCAGGTTCCGGAGGGTGAGTGTGACATAATCCAATCCGATCCAATTCAATCCAAATGACTATTATAATATTATGATTATTATATAAATATTATAGTAAATAACGTTTCAATGTACATTACATCGCTGACAAATCTATCAGGAACGGAAGATGTTGGTAGAAAAATGGTGTCAGACTCTCCCCTTCTGGGCGCTGCAACTAATGACTCTACACCTACAGTAATTGCAGCGAACGGAGGGGGATGTGACATAACGGTCATGTTTCTACCGGTACCCGTACCAAATTTTACTGTCCTGGCAATATGACGCCGTTTACACTCTTAGTAAGCGTTTGCAATCTCATTGAAAAATTTTTGTTTACAAAGTAGTCTTTATTTGGCCAGAATGCTTGCATGGGGGCACAGTCGTATCAAGCTACATGAAAATCCCTATGCGGGGCCGCCGAGAGAATTTCCGGGCCCCGGGACGAAAAAATAGTCACAGGTCCTGACGTGCCAAGTGTGTGAAAAAGTTGATGACCTTTTTTGCTTGTCAGTCTTCTTATGTCTTCATACTATTGTTATTACATCATCATCACAGGACCCGGGACCCTTTGAGCTCCATGGACTCCGGAACAATGTACCGGCTGCACCCCCTCTCCTCAGGCCTGTCTCTATACACTATCGCCATATGTCCTGTTCGCTATCAAGTAACAGCGCAATGCCATACCAATGCAATTTAGGCCCTACAACCACCAGCACTTTTGATATACTGTAATCCACTATTTTTCGTACTAATTTTCTCCGCTTTTCTTTTACTGCAATAATTCGTATTTCAACGTTGAAAAGCGAAGTTTGCAAAGCATTCATGTGAATTCAAAGGCTATGAATTTAATAAAACTGCAATCTATCTTGCGAATTAACGTAGAATTAGTTACCAATTAGTATCAAGTGGACGCTTATCTGGTGCGTATTGCCTGCATCGTTGTGCTTAACCAGTGATTGACACGTATAGATTCCAGCATTATGAATATGATTGGAATCGATTGAAAGGCTTTGTCCATTGGTCAGATTTTTCATCCGATATTCTGAAGAATTTCCTGATAATTTACCACGAATCACTGCTTTATTGGTGTTGTAAGGTGAATAGTACCAAGTTATTGCTGCAGATGAATCAGTCGGAAGATTATACAGACATGTGAACGTCACATTCCCACCGATAACCAGTGATGGGCACTAGTTGGGAAAAAGTAGTTAAACTAAACTTTATTTTTAACTAAATATTTGTAGTTAAACTATTATTTTAACTATTAGTTAAAATTTTCCAAAAAAAGTTTAACTAAACTTTTTTAAGGTAGTTAAACTATTTCCAACTATTTTGCAACTTTTTTGTAATTTTTTTTATTCGACTCCTTTCAATGTAACAAAAAAGAACTTGCCATAATCTATGAAGGCTCACAGTGGCAGTTGCAAGAACTCTCGGTGGGGGATGCAATGAATTTCTAGGAAAGATCTCGCCAATTGTCAAAGGAATTATATGAAAACGGTTTAGAAGAAATCTGTAGATTTGATTTAGAAAATATAATGTTCAGAATTGACAATGTATAAAAGCCATTTTAGTCTGGTTGTACAAAGTCATAGTGCAAAATGACCTGTAGTTAGTCATTAAGTATACTGTTAGACCAAAGTACTACCAAGAAATAAATACCCAACATTTTTTCAGAAATTCATCAATGCCACAAATGCATTTATGGTGGGCTGGTGGAGGGATGCATCACCAGTCATCCACAAAGTAGAACCGCCCCTGAAAGCTTATGCAGGAGGTACTTGCATCGAACAATGTGATAAACTATCAGAAGGTTCGACAAAAATGTCAGCAACCCTAGTGTAATTCATTGTCATGTTTCAGTACAAAGCGTAATAAGAAATAAGCAGCAGAACAAAAAAGTTGGCAAAAAAGTAGTTAAACTTTTAGTTGTAACTATTTTAAAAAGTAGTTAAACTATTGCTGTAACTAGTTAAGAAAAAAGTAGTTAAACTATTGCCTCAACTAAATTTTTTCAGTTAAACTAATAGTTATAACTATTTTAGTTAACTAGTGCCCATCACTGCCGATAACACAGGCAACATTCTCAAGTGCAACCGATTCATGCGTCTGAATGGATTCAGCTGAAGAAGGAATATGTAATTGCATTTAAATGAGGCTAAACATTTTCATTTTAGGTAAATTTATACATAAATTAATTATCTATCAGCATTTGCATGTTTATCTTCAAAACCAATGTTGAAGACAGTAAATCTGCACAACCAAAACTCTGTTTGGATACATTGAAGTTTTCCATTTGCTTTTTCATTATTTATTGAGTTCATTATCGAGTTGATGTATGAAATTATGTTCTACTGTACATTAAATTGACTGCAAATTTTATGCTGAAAATTAAGTTTAGACCCATTCATTCGCATGCAGTGAATTAAACAATCAATGCTAATTTAGAACTGATGGAATACTGAACACTTACGAAAATAAGCATTTGTTATGCTAAACACAAGAAAAGCAAGCGATTTCATTACGATTAACTGTATTGAATAGCCTAAATTGACTTAGCTCTTCTAGATAGCGAGCGATCTGCTGTTGTTTTCGACAAATGCTTCTTAAAACGAAAAATTACATAGACTTCGTTCTTATTGCCTAGTAGCAGCTAAACGTGTACTAATTTCCAAAGCACATGCACTCCATATTCGAAAAGTGAAACAGTTATATTCAGGAAAGAATATATTAAAATTAGGCTGTAGGCCTACCGGTAAGTTTCCCGGATATCCATTGCTTTCTATAATTAAAATATCTGGCTTCTATTTAACAACGTTCAATTTTATAACATTTTGACAATGCTGCTAATGAAAGACAATATGGAAAGAGCTAATAACAAGATATACCAGTTATGGTGATTCAATTGAAGCTATGACTGCTTCAACTTCTACAGTAGAATAGGGCCTATAAATTTTAATTGATTTTCCATTATTTTCATCAAAGCGATTCTAAGCAAAAATTTCATGTTGAGAAATCTTATTTTAAGGCAGTGGCGGCTCCACCGGGGGGCCAGGGGGGGACTCGTGCCCCTATTGAGTGCCTTGCCGCCCCAGTGGCCCCCAGTTGGGACCCTATACTTAATGCTACATACATTAAACAACAAATGGTTGGCCCATGATTAGAAATTGCCACCCCAACGGCCCCCACTTGCCAAATCCTAGAGCCGCCACTGTTTTAAGGGAAACCATTTTTACACTGAGTAGGATATACAGCAAACATTTTAGTCTTAGCAGCGTGTTTATTTTGGAAATATTCCTAAGACATTACTCGTCTAAAGTAAATTGCAGACATTTGTAAATTTTAGGACTTCGGATAAAAACGATTAATTAATCAATTAATCGTTAAAATTTTTAATTGATTAAAGTTTCTTTAATTGATTAATTTTTCGATTAAATTTTAATAATTTTGTAATGTCTACTTAGCTTACTGTAGCGAAACCAGGCTATGACTTTACCAGATGACCTCACCCGGCTTCGTGCACAGTGTTTATCAATTATCTGTCTATTATTAGCTCTCTAGGCTCGTGGCGTTCGACCTAGGCTTTTTGGCTCTAGGGTTTATCAGTTCTCAGTTCTCAGTCCTTTCTTCCCTCGTTCCTGCTCTCAGATACCTCGTATCTCCTTTTGTCAGCCGGTACCGCTGGTACCTCTACCTTCTCAGCCGGTACCGCTGATCTAACTATCCTCTACCGTGTACCGCTAACGCTTCTTCCCTTCTCTCGCAGTTACCACCGCCGGTACCGCCTCTCCTTTATCTCAGGGCGGGTACCGCTTGGTACCTCCTAAACTTCAATGTCAGGTACCTCCTGGCACCTTCTACTCTCTCACAGCGGTTACTACCTGTCACCGCTCCTACCTTCCGTCGTCTTCGGTACCGCTTGGTACCGGAATCCTGCCTTCCGCCTTCGTCGGTACCGCCTGGTACCGAATCCTTCCTTCCTTCCTCCTTCGGTACCGCCTGGTACCGGGATCTCAAGGGGGATTTACTACCTATACGCCTCTACTATCGGCCTTCGGTACCACCTGGTACCGGGATCTCAAAGGGAATCGTACCTTCTATCCCTTTCCACAACACACGCCGCCTCGGCAATCGGCCACGATCTGAGAAAGGGTCGCTATTTATACTGTTTCGGACTGGCTGGATAGGCTCTCAGTCATCTACTATCACCTCTCCCATAAGGCTGAGCCTCATCCATCGTACACTGCTTCGATGCCTTACTACCGCTCGGGCCACCCACTAGCCTCACATCATACTATCGGACTCCAGGCTACCTTATCATTAATATTCATGCGCTCTCGCTACCTATCTATTGTCTGGCTACTTATTAATTATTAATGCCCTTTTATGGCCCTAGATTTAATTGTACTTAATTATTATATGATTTCTCCACATTACCCCGGACTTTCCGTTGGGATGGACCCCATCCCTCATTTATTAATATAACAGTGTGTGGGGAACAATGCGTGTTGACAAGTGGCTACAACTAATGCAATTACATAACACAGCGTTTTACATCAGCGACATTTTAGAACAATACAATTAAAAATACAGTCAACATTAATTATTTAACATTTCAAGTTATAACAAAAGTCAATGGTCCATTCATCGTAAAACGTCATAATTAATCACAAAAAGTCTTCTTCTTTAGATGAACTCTTTCTTCTTCTTTTTATTCGATTTCTTCGTCTGAAGAGAACTCGATTACTAATGAAGAATCATCTGAATCAGATATCCGAAGATCTTCTTCCAACACCACACATCTCTTCGCTGACTCTCCGCTACATTCTCCTCCAAAAATCTTTTGTCGTTTCTGAGGTCTCTTGTACCATTTCTTGCTTCCGACTTCCTTCTTTAATTGAGACTTCTGGACCGGCTCCTTTGAGCATTCCACGTCTTTAGTTGATCCGCTGGACATCGTGGTAGAAGCATTTATCGATTTCCTGGGTCTTGCCCCATTGGAAAATGTGCATCCACCAGATTCTTGATGATGATTTCTTCTAGATGTGGACATTCATTTCTGCCAATCTGGTATAGTTCCTTTGGAGACTTCGCTTCTCCAATATTTTTACACAAGCGAGCCAGATAACCAACTTCTTGTCCAATCAGATCCCAATTCACCGGTTCCCTTGCGTGGATCTGTCTGTTCGGATCTTGCATTTCCTCTCGAGTCTTCATTAGATTCCTCAAGACCTTGCGCGGGTGTTCTTTAGTTACTATAACCCGTGGATTCCCGTCATAAAGCACCGGACGTGTTGGTCTTCTCGGTCCATCGGCTGTTCTGGTTTCTTTTCCTGTCTCTTTCGCGGTCGACTTCTCCTTTTTTGAGTAGTTCTTTGCCTTTTGACTTTTTCACGGCAGGAACTGATGGAGGATCCACTGGTTCAGGAGCGTTCTTCGCTTCACTCGCCGTTCTGAACAGTTTCTCTGGATTCTGTTGTATCAACGGGCCTCGACAGATTTTTCTTACGGCCTGTTCACTACGGACTTTCAGCTTTCCTCCTGATCTTGACTTCTTATCATCAATCTTTGAGATATTCAACGTCTCAGATGAGGATGACATCTCGGATGCTTTCTCTTCTTCTCCAGAGCCGTGCATTCTTCGTACATGACGAGCCATATGAAAAGCTCGGCTAGTCTTCGATAGTATCAAATCGCACTGAGAACATTTCTTGCTTGACGCGTGCTCCGTCCCTCTATCGCCCATCTTTGTAACTAGACTGAAAAGAACACATAACAATATTAACATTTCTAATAATCTTGCAACATTTAACTCCAAACGTCTACCATATTTCAATAACTTGTGCACCCCGGACTTAGACTCGTTGTTCTCTCTTTTTTCGGTTCTGACTATCTTTGCGAGTCGACACCGTCGTACATTGCCTGAATCTGTTACTGGAATTCTTTTTGAACCAATTCGCACGCCTCCTGTTTCGAAGTCTACTTGACAATCGTTCTCAATCATAAACTCTATTCCTAACATAATCTCTGGTACCTGGTCTGATACCAAAAAGCTCACGTCTTGTCTCTGACCCCAACTGAATAGTACGCTTACCGTTACTTGTCCTTTCAAAGATATCTCACTCCCGTTCGCAGCTAAAATCTTCTGGGACACGGTTTCTATGGTCATATCCTGCGCTATACTACCGGGCATCAAATTTACATCTGAACCTGTATCCAATAGACAATTATATTCTCGCCCATCTATGGTCCCACTTATATATACTGCTCTTCCTGGACTTCTCTTGTTAGTAGACAAACGGACATTGTTATTTACTGAATTCCAGTCGTCTCTTACCCTGTCGATGCTATTCCTACAGTTCCTGGCCAAATGCCCCTGTGCTTGGCACTTGAAACACCGCACTCGTTTCTTCCATTCATCATCTGTGTGACTTCCAACGTGGCTGGTACCCAATGACTTAGGTCTCGTAACAGCTGGATCATGAGCTGTACGACTTCTGGACTCCCATTGTCTCTGTAGGGTACTCTTTCCCTGCAACAGTCGTCGCTCCATGTCTGCTTGCCATTTGCTCATACTGCTCCTTTGCTCTTCCATAAAATCTGACATCTGTTTAACTAAATGCTCAGTCGTGTCTCCTTCTGTGGTACTTCGGACATTTCGTCGATACTCATACTGTCTCTGATGCCCTCTGTCCTCATCTTCAGTGGCTCTTTTATAACTCTCGATTCTCAAAGCCATTCGGTACGCTTCGTCCAATGACCTTGGTTCTCGTTCTCTCACCTTGAGCGATAATTCCTGTCTATCATTGCTTCTAAAAACGAGTCCCTTGCAATAATTTCTGTGGTATCGTTGGTTGGTCCTGGGAAAGCTAGGGCTACGAGCTTCCTTATGTCGTGAAGGAGGTCTCCTAAACTTTCCTTCTCACGTTGTCTTCTACATCGCAACTGTGTGCGGAACGTCTCCTGTTGAGCTTCAAGTCCATACCTTTGTTTTAATCGCTCTACTAACTCTCGGTAAGTTACTTCGTTCCGGGCACCAAAATCCCATAATAACTGTGCCGGACCTTTTTCTAACGAGCATTGAAGAAATGCTGCTTTATCGCCGTTCGTCCACTCATTGTACTGAGCACACACCTCGAATTGTCTGAGGAATGTCTCTAGTGGTGCCGAACCATCGTACTTACTCAGGTTTCATGGGCGTTCGCCTCATGACTTCTCTTAATGATTTGATCTCAGCAGAACTTGTCAACTCCGTGTTTAACTGTTTTTCTTTTAAAGCAGCGGCTTTCTGCAACCAATGTCTCGTGGAATCTTCCCGTTCTCGCCTTCTAGCTTCATGTGCTTGTTCATGCCTATAATCACGGAAGTCTACTTCTCTAGAGTCATGCTGGACAAATCCTTGTCTCTTTGGTCGAGCTCCAGTGCTTACTAACTCTGGCTCGAATAATCCTGCGAGACTAAGTGATTCGGTCTCGTTCTTTACTTCCATCACTCCTCTCTTAACTGTGCTACCTCCACTTGAACTGATCTCACCCCACTTGACTGATCTCACCCCACTTGACTGATCTCACCCCACTTGACTGATCTCACCCCACTTCTGGTACCAAATCTGTAGCGAAACCAGGCTATGACTTTACCAGATGACCTCACCCGGCTTCGTGCACAGTGTTTATCAATTATCTGTCTATTATTAGCTCTCTAGGCTCGTGGCGTTCGACCTAGGCTTTTTGGCTCTAGGGTTTATCAGTTCTCAGTTCTCAGTCCTTTCTTCCCTCGTTCCTGCTCTCAGATACCTCGTATCTCCTTTTTGTCAGCCGGTACCGCTGGTACCTCTACCTTCTCAGCCGGTACCGCTGATCTAACTATCCTCTACCGTGTACCGCTAACGCTTCTTCCCCTTCTCTCGCAGTTACCACCGCCGGTACCGCCTCTCCTTTATCTCAGGGGCGGGTACCGCTTGGTACCTCCTAACTTCAATGTCAGGTACCTCCTGGCACCTTCTACTCTCTCACAGCGGTTACTACCTGTCACCGCTCCTACCTTCCGTCGTCTTCGGTACCGCTTGGTACCGGAATCCTGCCTTCCGCCTTCGTCGGTACCGCCTGGTACCGGAATCCTTCCTTCCCTTCCTCCTTCGGTACCGCCTGGTACCGGGATCTCAAGGGGGATTTACTACCTATACGCCTCTACTATCGGCCTTCGGTACCACCTGGTACCGGGATCTCAAAGGGAATCGTACCTTCTATCCCTTTCCACAACACACGCCGCCTCGGCAATCGGCCACGATCTGAGAAAGGGTCGCTATTTATACTGTTTCGGACTGGCTGGATAGGCTCTCAGTCATCTACTATCACCTCTCCCATAAGGCTGAGCCTCATCCATCGTACACTGCTTCGATGCCTTACTACCGCTCGGGCCACCCACTAGCCTCACATCATACTATCGGACTCCAGGCTACCTTATCATTAATATTCATGCGCTCTCGCTACCTATCTATTGTCTGGCTACTTATTAATTATTAATGCCCTTTTATGGCCCTAGATTTAATTGTACTTAATTATTATATGATTTCTCCACATTACTATGTTTCTATTTCGTTCGGACAATGGCGAGTAATGAAAGCAATGCTGCAGTTAAACATTTAAGAGGAGAGATGAGCAAGCACCTTTGTTTTGTTTTTAAGCTAACTGTAGACGGCAAAGTAGACAATGCAAGAAGATCAGCAAAAAGCTATATGTAATTATTTTGTTCGAAATTAATCGTTTAAAAAAATTCCGATTAATCGAACAAGAAAATTGTAATCGTTAGCCTACCAATCCTAGTAAATTTTAGTATCGTTTCATTATTGGAGCGTTGGGCGTTTGAAATTAGTAGGCGTCAATAGGAGAAAATTGTATGAAATTTTGTGCAAACCGGTTTCAGAAGATTTGTCAACCTAGCTCAATACTTCCCAACCTATGTACCGATGCCCACAACTGTGCCGCGGCAGCGGTAGAAGTGTGCCTCGGCAAAATGTTGAAAATAGTAAAATAACGATGGTCCTGAATTAAAATAAATTGAAGTTCATGGAAATGAATTTAATGAAATTCTAGATTCTGATTGGACGAGAGTACACATTAGTAGGTGGTAAAGCTGTCGGAATAATGCTACCTTCAACACTACTTATCTGTGTGAGAACTGAGAAGAAATTTTCATCAGCGTTGACACAAAAAAATCAAGACATAGAGGATGATTAGGCCTGCAGGCATTTGAAAACGGCTTACTAGTGTGGGGTCGTCCATAAATTACGTAACGTGGTTACCAGTCGAAATCTAAAGTGTTAAGTGTGCAATTTTAACCAACAGCCTATGTAGTCTGTAGATAATGTAGAGCACATTGCAGTAGGCCTAAGGTGTTGCTATGCAAGACTTAAATGACTACCTAAAAACGCTAAATAGTGAAGAGACGCCATTTCGCCAATAATCTGCTAAGAGGCTCAGCAAATTTTGCCAACAAAGTCTATGAACTTACAGTATTTCCGAAAACATTTCCTCATTTCTTGCATTAGTGTTAATGCATAATTGGAGCCTCCTGCGATACTTCACTGACTTCAGAGAAATCCTGAACAAATTCTACATTGTCCTGGACACTGAACACCGTTGGTCAATAATCCGGGACTGTCCAGGTCAATCCTGGACAGTTGACAACCCTAATCACAACCCGAAGGAGGTTGATTCGGTCCTTTTAAGTGACTACGCTAATGAATATTGGAATGGTTGTGAAACTAAGTGATTCGATCGCTTTAGACAGAATAAAGCTACATGTAGCGACACCATTCGTCTTTCGTAGTTTCTTCAGCGGGAGCAGAGGATGCTGTATCTCCGTATCTTCAGTTTGTCGTAAATTAGATTCTTTAGCTGAAGCCTCTTTCGAGCCAACGTTCTGAAATTCGAGTCTAGGCATATGTCTAAAGTTCTAAAGTGCTAAACCACGTATGGCCAATTCTGCGTTATTTCTACTTCTGAAAAATAGCACCTACAATATTTTCCCACAATACCTTAATTTGTAATTATCTTCATCGCATACATTTGGCACTGCGTAATCAGTGAAAAGGCAGTGGATTTATTAAATGGTTTTGCAGGACAGTATGATATCATAATGAGTAAGCATGGCATAGTATTTCTCTTTTATTCCTGAGAAAGCATAGGATGAGCCATCGGTATATAAACACACACACAAAACAGGCTACCTTAAAGTTTTTAATGTGCTTTTAAAGATTTTCAACGTTTTTAAAGATTTATACCCTCCCCCAAATCACATTATACCCCGAAATCAAATTCCTGGCTAGGCCCCTGGTAACCAGACCTCTAGTAGGCACCACTGGAGTCTTTAGAACAGAAGGCAAAATTAGCGTTGAATGCTTCGAATTCTTCTGACGCTTCAGAAACAGCAGATGCCGTTTTCTAAATTTCCGTAGTCACAGTCAAAAGAATACAGAGGTCACGAACACAAGTCATTGTAGTGAACAAAGATATACAGATGAAAAGATCGCCAATTTTCGATTAGCAACAACAAGCATACAAAAGTTTACTCTTACGACAGCTCTTTGGAATTAGGACGAGCAGCGCCGAAGAACATTTGATCTAGTTATGTGCAGTTTACCTTTCACTGCCAGAGAATAATACAGAATATACAGTAGCCTACACTATAACTTAGCATGACTTAGCATGATTTAAAGTGGCTTAGAAGGCATTACTGCCTGTGTGAAAGCCATTAGGGGTACTAACGGGGCTTGAACCCGCTCCGTCAGCCTGACGCTCCAGCACATAACCCACTCTGCCATCTTCCGCTATATATGACGAGCGGCTCTCGTCAATACGGCGATTTTAAGAGACTGTAGGCTAATATCTGGGCGATGATTGCCATCATGGGTCTTGCCTTAGGCCGTTGAAACAGAAGAAAATTGAATTATATTTCATTTTAATGGTAAATATAGCCTCATGTTATACATCAATTGACAATGCAGAACAAAGTACATTAATTTGAGTAAATAGTCTGAATGTCCTGTGTAATTTGTCGAAACTTCAAAAGAATAGTGAAAATGCAAACAGCTTTAATGGACAGTAGAAATAGGCTTAATCATAAAAACTCAAAACCCTCAGATACATAAACAAGTACCCATCCTATTGTTTCTCTTTTGGCCATTATAGGCGAAAGACATACTGTATAAGAAAGAATAACGAAAACGCAAACAGCTGTGATGGTCGGTATAAAATATTGCCTCCTTTGCGAATAATGTTGTCCGCTGACAAATTAGCCAATAAACATTCATTATCTCAAACAAAAAATGAAAATATAGGTCACGTCTATTATGCACATGGAAGAGAATTTCTTTTCATGCAGACACAAGCACAAACATATAAGCGTTAATATTGCAACAAATAAAGATAATACTAAACTGAAAACTGAAAACTGAAAACACACCTTTTTAATACATCTTATGGAACTTCTCTGTAAAGTGCTCTCGTCTACTGCCCGAGCTTTAAGATAGCGCTATAGAAGTTGTCACCCTAATAATAATAATAATAATAATAATAATAATAATAATAATAATAATAATAATAATAATAATAATAATAATAATAATGCCTTCGCTCACTTGAATTGATACAACAAAATGTTCAATGCTTATTGAAGATTCAAATATGAAAAGTATTTATGAAATGAAATTCAAAGAGAAATACTGGAATAATTATTACACTAGTATATTTAAATCAACGCACCTTGTTGGTCCTAGCTATAGCCTACTTAATGTTACCTCTGCAACGCAACTCGGGTGACTAGTGAAAACGTAGCGGATCATATGCTGTTGAAGCAAGGAACGAATCGTTGGATAACCCCTCGTACTTGGGTTCTTGTATTTGGAAATTGTAGTAATTTGTTGCGTCCTCGCCAATCTGTGGCAGTTCTATAAAGTTGACATATTCTTCCGTCGGTTCTGCAGTCAAATTATCTTCCCGCCCTGTTTCACATAACCACTTTTAAATCAATATAATTTGATACACTGTCTTAGTTATCAGCCTCTCAAACGAATAATATCTTCTTCTGAATTAGTAATGTGAATGAATGATTGCAATAATTATGTTGATTTACTAAGAACAATCCATTGAGAATTATCACATGCCAATCTAATCTAACCTAATCTGAAGAGCTTCTATAGCGCCATTTCATAATGCATAGAATCATCAGCTGATGACACACCCAGAGATGTCCATGGGTTGGGTTAACCTATGGGTTGGGTTGGATTGGTTGGGTTGGGTCAGACTTTTCCATAATAAAGGTGGATTGGGTTGGGTCAGAAAAATAAGTCATGGTTTTACTGTATTACGTTGGGTTGGGTTGGGTCAAGTAACACTATTACCGGCATGGGTTGGGTTGGTTTGGGTTGGAGATTTTGTGGGTTGGGTTAGATTGGGTTCTAAAAAATGGACCCATGGACAACTCTGGACACACCAAATCAAAGTCATTCAAGGTTTCAAGTCAATAGTAGCTAAAAGTAATAAGTCTTCGTGATCATATTTGTCCCCTGAGGCGAACATGAACAAGAGCAGCAAATGCGAAATAAAGATATATATATATATATATATATATATATATATATATATATATATATATATATATATATAACATAAATGAAGCACCTAAAGCACCATCTGTTTAATTTGAAGCCATGTCATGGTTTGGTCTGAAAATGCGATTACTGCGTATTATTATATAGGCTATGTTGAAGGCACAAAGAATATTGACATTATTCCGGATACGCGGGTTTTTCTATTTGTAAATTATAGTAAATCATTATGTAATCACCGATCTGTGGCAATTGTTCTTTGAGGTTGACATATTCTTGTGTCGTTTCGTCTTGAGTAGTTTGTTTTTCTATTTCTCTTTGTTGAACAACACTTCTCTTGCTATTATTTTCGTCCATAGTTTCTAAATACCGGTAATTGGCTCAACAAATATAAGAACTGAGCAAATAGAAAATTCTATCATTAAGGAAGAGTCAATTAAGGTGATTTTTACGTAAGTGCAATTTTAAATCGCTACAATTTAATGCACGCTGTTAGATATCAGTATCTCGAACGAATGTTAGGGCCTATCATCTTGTGACTGCTAAATTAATACGTGCTAGAATTTACAGTAATGGGTGCTATAGTTCTGTTGGTTCAGTAAAATAACGCAATACCTGTTATTAATACCTGTTATTCGCTTTCTTTTTGATATCAGGAATATGATCACGATGGAAAGTGGAATGGTCAATAAGAGTCCAACCGTCACACTGGGAATTAACGTACGCCAATCGTAGATAGTAAGACTTTTGCCTTTGTCATCATAACTGTCCCCTGAAGCGAACACAAAAAACAAAACTAATGCACCTAAAAGCACGGTCGGTTTGATCTGAAACCGTTTTATGATTTAGTCTGAAAATTAGATTTCTTAATATACTCAGCTATTAAATGTTATATGAAAATGGTTACTATCAATGTTCATCCATAGCGGATTGTCGCCTACTTGTCGTTTTCTAAGAGGTCGGCGACCGTCTCTGCACTTTCTCTGCGCTGAACGGATCTGATTTATGACGCTCGGTTTTCGGCGTGGTTGGTCCGCCATCTTATCCAGCCTGTTATCCCGTCGACGCAATCTATTGAGGCTGCATTGGACACAGGGTTTATTCTAGGCCTTCTCTGGGGGGATTCCCCCCAAGTTTAAACCGCCCCCAATTTCTATATGTTGCATTGGGGATGGAAATTTCCCCAAAAAAGTTTGACAAAGGGGGGAGGTTTGTTTTTTGGAGAGGAGAAAATATGAAAAATATAAGGATAACCATTGTTTATCTTGTAAGAGCATTTAAGAAAGATAATAGATATGAGAAAGGCTGTGACGACCTTTTTTGCTCGTCAAGGTTTTTGGGCAGACAAACTTTCTCCCCCCAAACATTTTACCCCCCCCCTCCAATGTCAAGGTGGCTAGAATGAACACTCATTGGACAGCATCGACTGTTCCGATCCTCGTGCGAAGTTCCATCTCTGGTCGGTTCTGTTCGGCGATGAATTGCTGTCTCGCAGACTACCGTTCTCAGGAATTCACCGTCTGATTTCTCGACGCGGAGAATTTCTTTCTCGACATCTATATGCGTTCCTTCGACATTTTTCTTTGGCGTTTCGCTGACTCATCAATAGAACGTCTTCGTGCGGAACACTGCCTTCTTAAGGGTTCACTGCCCGATTTCCCGATTTCATTACGGCAGTGAACTCTTTCGTACCATCTGAGCGATTTTTCCAAGCCCAAAATCTTTCGTTGCTCATTGAATTGTCAACGTTGTCGACAGCGCCTTTGACTTTGACCTTCGCTATTCTACGGCAATATAGAAGTTGTCCAGTACAATACAATACTCTTGTGAGTAACTGGGGACTGGAAAAATATTGCAAGATTGGAAAGATATGTTAATAACCTCCATTTCTTGAATCTTCAAAGAGAGTGAAAAATATTATTATTAATTATGAACTTCTATAGCACCAATTCTTATACTCAAAAGTGTCAATCGATGTTATTTGAAATCCATGCCGCAAATGAGCAGGTCGATTCCAGTGATCAGTCAGAGTGGGAGAGGAATGAAGCAAAACCGATTTTTCAAAAAGAAATGGAAGCAGGTTTGATTAAGAAAAATCGTCCTAAAATGTTTTAATGCCATAATGTAGTTGTGATTTACCGTCGACGCTGAGTTCCATGACTGTCGTCTTTAGTCCAATTTTATTTATCGCCTTACATTCAATGACTATTTCTGATATTTCTGATTTTGAAAACACGTATTCACTGACACACAGAACAAAGCGAGAGTGCGAAATATTTTCTTTCGAAGTCGTTATTTTCCATACGCATCTTGGTTTTGGATTTCCATCTGCATGACACTCATAGCAATTGCCGGAGGAATCTCCAATTCGTCGCAATATTCTCAAATTCTTCGGCATATCTGTTGCAAATACAAAATACTACGGAGTACCCTTATATTGTATTTTGCATTTCACGTTATATAATGTGACATCATTGTACGCATATGTGATAACAGTGCAGCACGGTAACAATTTATACGGCTCTATAATGCTTCAAAGAATGCTATTACTCTCCATGACTTTCGTAATTTTCTACTTAAGGATGACTAAGAGGTTCTTTTGTTTTTTTAGACAACAGAATAATAATATGCCATACTTACATTGGACATTCAAGGGAGGAATTGTCCACATGTAATTGTAATCTGGTGCATTCGTTGCCTTGACATGAAATGGATCAGAAGACATCGACTGATTACTTTCCACAAAGTAAGTGTAACAGTTCAGCTGTAATCTGTCGTCCTCTGCCTTTACTTTGAATCTAATAAAAGACCTTGCTTCAAAAAAAACCGCGAATAGTGTCCACTGTATATAGAAACGTTTGTAATATTGATGACAGCGTGATCTCCTCGCGTCCATTCCATTTTAAGGTAATTATTCTCAGTTACGTAAGCGATTTTGCATTCTGCCTCCACAAAATCGTTCTCCACGACTGTGTAATTGACGACACGGACATTTGTACTGCATCTAGGATCGGAATCTATTTCAAACAGACATGATCTTTGCTAGTAGGTATTAGATTTAAGAATTACCTAAAGATTACGAACAACAATTAGGCTACTTTACAAGTTTACATGATTTTATATTGATCTAAAAATTAACCAATCTAGCCTTTATAAATGGTATACTAAACAATTCACCATTTGAAGAAAGGTTTCTTTATATAATGCAAAACCAAATTCTGCTACAAGTCTACGAATCCTAAGTATAGTCCTGTACTCACATAGAACGGTAAGATAGGCTTCGAATCTGTAAGACTTGTCGATGGCCACAGATATGCAGCTATAAATTCCAGCATCTCTTCTGCTTACATATGGCAAGTGAAAATCGTACTGTCCAGGCATCGATGAATTTAATATTACATCATAACTTCTGGAGAGGTTCAAATTCTCCGAAAGCACAATTTCACTTTTTGCTCCGATTTCCTTGAATTTCCATTGTTTAAAATTGCCAGTGGAACCGCAATTCATGGTGACCTTTCTTCGGGAAAAAACTGCTTTGTTAGACGGGCCATAAGAAAAATGTGCATCTGAAATTTTTAAGATGCAACTAATATATATTTCATTGTTGAAGACGAGCTGTTTATTTCGTTACAAAATCTTAAACGAATTTCAATCGATGCCAAGTACAGGAATCAATGTATCAAATGTATCCAATATTTAGTAGTGCCTATACAGGAAACAAAATAGAAGGCCTATTAATGTATATTGCCCCTTACCTGCCACCAGTAATAGTGCAGATAACGTAAGACACGTTTCCATAGGAAGAATGCTCAACGGTTTCTCGTCAAGGATAACAGAATGTGAAAAAGTACAATAAAGCGTAGTTTTTGCGAATTAAAAGTTCACTAATACTGTGTAATTTCAGCATGTATTTTACTTCTGGTTAGTTTAACTAGCAACGTGATGACAATTTAATACTGTATGCATAAGGACTTGCATGACTTGAGCCAAAAGAAAAACCTACACTAGGCACATGTGCCTAATGGGAGAGGAAAGTTTACTCAACTTTCATCATCATCAACAACCATAGGCTCAACGCCCGTAGGTGCCCGATGCCTTTTCCACTATTGTCTCCCACACCTCTCTGTTTTGCGCGGCATGGCTTAGCCTTTGTAAGCTGTCTCCGCCCCTCTGCGCAATGTCGTCCGCCCATTCTCTGTGTGGTCTTCTGCCCCTTCTGTTCGTTCCCTCCATTATTCCAATACTCAACTTTACTGTGTAATAATGTTTGTGGTAAGTTCATGTTGTTGCGCTTTTAACCTTAGTTGACTCGTTTCGGGAAAAGTTGCATCCGTTTTGATATTAAACATATCCAAAGCTCGATCATACGCGTATGACAAAATAAAATACGTTAAAATACGTGCGTATGAATAAAATAATAAAATACGCGTATGATACGCGTATTTTATAAGTCTGCTCGGTTACTTATAATTTGCTTACTTAGCGAGCACTATCAACTGCGACGTCACGCCATGTCACTGTAACTGATCCCAAAATTCACTTCGTTAACACTTGCTCCCCCTTTTATTTCTGTGTGTAGGTAAATGGTTAACAGACTGTGATATTTAACGCAATTTCATGGTTATGTAAGCCTAATGTATTTTTGCTCACGTATGATAGCGCATATGATAAAGAGTCATACGCTAAAATACGTGCGTATGATACGAAAAATATAATACGTATGATCGAGCTTTGAACATATCAAATAAGCAGTTGTCTATCGTTTGGTGACAAAAAATAATTTTATAATTTTCTATATTTTTGGAATTTAAGAAGTCTGTATATTTAAAATAGCAATAAAATAACAATGGCAATAAAATTATGACAATAATAATAATAATCTTATGTTGTGATTTTATGAATTCGTGGTTGCTGCTCTTTATAGTTTATATCCAAAATATGGTTCTTTCCCGTTATCCGGACCCCAGTAGAGGGATGGTGTAGTTGGCTAGAGGCGTTAGGATTAGGGTTAAGGTTAGGTAAGGGTCAGGGTTAGGTTCAGGTTCCCGACCGAAAAGCCATTACACTTCATTGGGGTCCGAATAACGGAAAAGTACCTAAATATATCTTTAACATTGTTCTTCTGCACAGTGGCGGCTCCACCGGGGCCGGGGGAGCCTGTGCCCCTATTGAGTGCCTGGCCCCAGTGGCCCCTCTTGTTGGGACTAGACCCTGCACGGGGCGGGCGGCCCATGGGCCGCCCGGGCCGGGCCGGGCCGGGCTCAAAAGATTGCCAAATAAAACGGGCCGGGCCGGGCCGGATGAGTGACGGGCCGGGCCGGGCCGGGCCGGGCTGCCATAAGTCGGCCCGTCCTCTATTTAACCCATTAAGGAACCCCCGATCAAAGGAACTTGCCAATTGTTTCCGGTATAACGAATTAAAATGAATCCCTCTAAAGAAGAATCACCCAGTTATCTTTCTACGTGTAATAAATACTCCCCACCTCTTTATTCTACGAAGAATATTAACACCCTCTGAAATGTAATAACTCCCCTATAGTGATATGCCGTAAAATGTATAAATGGAGTCATCAGATATGAAACTGTGCCAACGCACAAGAGATGGAATGACGTAATTTGGGGCAAGTAAGGTAGGGGAGTAGAAATTCTAACCCCGTAGAGTCTTCAAAGACAGAGTCTGACCGATTATATTAGCATTACGCAATACGCATTGTCCTTCTTGTCCAGATACGTATTCTAGTGACTAGCGTTGGGGCCTGTGTAGTGCCAGGATCGCTTGAATGTATTGCTTGAAATACTTTGATCTCCTTGCCTTCGCCTTCTCTTCGTCACTACGTGGAAATCTTTAGACAGACTATGTTTGCATTCTAATGCTTAAACTTTATCGATCAGCTTCAATTGTGTTGCATTATAAGTTGTTTTCAGTAGACACTACATTTTAGTAATAATAATAATAAATAATTAATAATTATGCACTTCTATAGCACCAGTTCTAATACCCAAGGTATCAATCGATGGTACTTCAAAATCAATCCGCAAAAGATCCAGGTCATTCCAGGTAAGACAGGCAGGTATTCCAGTAAGAAGACTGTTATTAAAACGTCAACTGAATCATGACTGATTTTTCAAAAGTTAGGTTGCAAATTGTAATCGCAAATGAGCAAGGCGGGCCGGGCCGGGCCGGGCCGGAAATTTGGCGGGCCGAAACGGGCCGGACCCTAAAGAAAAAGCAATGAAACGGGCCGGGCCGGGCCGGGCCAAAAGAGTGACGGGCCGGGCCGGGCCGGGCTGCCATAAGTCGGCCCGTGCAGGGGTCTAGTTGGGACCCTATACTTAATGCTACATATATTAAACAACAAATGGTTGGCCCCCTCATGATTAGAAGTTGCCACCCCAGCGGCCCCCCAACTTGCCAAATCCTAGAGCCGCCACTGCTCCTGCGAGTAACTATCGGTAAAGAAAAAGGTTTCATTTTTCCAATGAAAATAGCTATTGCAATTTCAAATGCATAGTAGTGACTGCCCATGCTACTAAATAAATGTAAGTTGTGTCATAGTGCTAATCAAGGCCATCGACCTAGCGATCTACTCAGTGGCGGCTCTAGGATTTGGCAAGTGGGGGCTGTTGGGGGCAACTTCTAATCATGGGGGCCAACCATTTGTTGTTTAATGTATGTAGCATTAAGTATAGGGTCCCAACTGGGGGCCACTGGGGGCCAGGCTCTCAATAGGGGCACGGGCCCCTGCCCCCCGGTGGAGCCGCCACTGGATCTACTCAAATTGGAGAGCAAATAGCAAAATATCCTTATTTAACTGTTCGTTTAGCTATTATCTGCAAATGCGAAAACAAAGATGAAGTCCGTTTCAGGATGGCATATGCTCTGCAGAGAAAATTGAAAATGTGGTTATACTGTTCAATTAATCAATATATATATATATATATATATATATATATATATATATATTGTGTCTTCTGCATTCTGGAACCTGATGATTTTGACAGGGTTGGTATAATACTTTTATTTTCGATCGATGCTCAGAATTAATTTGACATGACTGACGGCTTTGAAAAGGTATTAAGTTATTAACGATTTTTAATTGCCAACGACCCATGGATTGACCCATTGCCATACCTGGTTTGTAGTTCTGCTTCGAATTTAAACCATTGTCGTCGACTCGTCATCATCTGTTCTAATCCATTCTACAGAGCGTCAGCTGGATAATTGATTGTACATGTATTTTATTAGTGTGATATTTGTAGGGGAAATTCCTGTCCACTGCTCCATAGTGTCATTAGCTTGTTCAACTAACTTATTTAGCACAATGAAGCAATGGAACGTTATTTTCTCGCTTTTTGACTCTAATATACCACCTGGATATTAGGCTTTACCTTTTATTAAATTATTCTCGATTAATTATTATTACTGCTATTATTATTACTGCCATTATTATTATTATTATTATTATTATTATTATTATTATTATTATTATTATTATTATTATTATTATTATTATTATAAACGTCTGTTCCTTTCGCGTCATTATTATTATAATTATGTCTTGAAAGTTCCTCGGAAGGCGGCAGCGTTAAATCTCTGGAGTGTCACTGATATTCGCTGTAGCAGAAAGGATGTTTCTCTTTCGTCTCCGGATTGACGCTTAAGAAGACCGCCGACTTCCTTTAGGAAGCGGAGACCTTCTTCGTTGATTGGCCCCATCGTCTCCAGAGCCAGAGGGATGAAATGGTACTGCCCAGACAGTTGAAGGTATTTGGCCGTTTTCCTTTCGGCTGCACGTTCGGCTGCAGCACCCGCAGTTGATGCTGTCTGATGACAGTAGGAAGCGGCGAAAGTGTCTGCGACCGTAACGTCCCAGATAACGCATTTTCCTGTCCTCCATGGGATGAGAGTGCAGCCATCCGGTCGTTTTCCGTCGGATCTTGAAAGACCTGAATGTTCCTTTGACGACGGGAAACCGGCCTTTATCAGCGAACGACATAAGATATCGTTCAGGGCGGCGTGGCGGGCAATTCGACCAGGTCCTAGCCGACAGGAGAGACCATGGTGCCCATCATGTTCGACTAGAGTACCGCAGGGACAGCTGTGCGGCATGCACAGTGTCGTTCCGAGTCGTAGACCAGCTGCTACACGCACTGATTATTATTATTATTATTATTATTATTATTATTATTATTATTATTATTATTATTATTAAGCATATATAGGCCTAGCACCAATTATAATACTCAAATGCATTCAGCCTAATCGATGGTAGGCCTACTCCAAATCCATAGGCTCTACCACAAAACACCAGGTCAATTCCAGAAAACCGTCGGAGGTAGAAATGGGGAAACAACAAGGCTGAATATGAAATAGCGTGATCAAACTCTGGATTTAATTAATAGCAATATGGTGTTTTGAAGGACAAAAATCGTCCGAGGGCTGTCGTAATCATATTATGGTAATGATTTGATAAGCTGCATTTGCGAAATTACAGTTGCCAGAATATGCTTATACGTCCTGGCCTGACTGTGTAACTGCGTTTAGGTACTCAGGTTTCAAATACAAATTGCTACTACCGACAACTCTTGAAATCACGTTTGACACAAGATTTTAAAAAACTCCGGATAATAAATCGACAAATCGTGTCAACTAATTTATGAAATAAATGCGAATATTAAAATCAAATATCAACAGTACGTCTTGCTTAGGTCTATATAGTTTGTAGATGCAAATTATTCTCCTAAATTTGAGTCGTCAAAGTTTCAATATCTGACATCAAATGGGCCATCAATAAATGACGCCACACACTTAAGGGGTTCAAACATTTGTGGCAATGTGTGACGTGAAATGTGACGCCACAAAATACTAAATATTTTTATTAATACCGCAATGCTATGTTACCGCAAAATTGAATGTATTTTACACTTATAATTATAATACACTTCATTTTTTAACCCCTTAACTGGGGATCCCGGATATATCTGTCCATTTTGCATTGAGTTACAGTTAAATACACAGTTAAGGGGTTAAAAGCATTTGAAAACGTTTCTGAATGTTGTTTCAACTATAATAATAATTTTTATATTGAATATTTTCAAACGAAACGTTAATTTTGACGTTGAAAAGACGACAAGAGGAAGTGGTTAACGCGTTGTGACGTCATATTTGAGGGGCGTCTGACATTTTGTGACGACGTGTGACGAAGGGAGATCAAAAATTGCCCAAATTGCGTGACGTCATTTATGGATGGCCTAAAGAAAATCCAGCGATGACAGTTTGATGTTGATTCTTTACTCAAATTGTGAATTCTTTTTTTAAAATTGGATTCTTGTGATCAGTTGCCACTCTGGTCGAAGAATCGTTGTTCATTTTGACAAGAAACTCATTCTGAGTAACAGCCTCGTTCTGAAATAAGAAGTTGATGTACAATTTGCAGTAGGCCTAATTATAATTAGAGGAAATCGTGTTTACTCAGTAAATTACAGCTATTAGAACTGCAAATAATTACGGTTGCAACTGGTCAGGTTATCAAATGAGGTAAATGCAATATCAAGGTTTAAAAAGACATTTAACCATTGTTTTACCACCGAGGTCATAGGATTATTGCCATATAGAAGAGTGGCGCTTACCAAAGGCAGAGTGGGTTACGCGCTGGAGCGGTAGACTGACGGAGCGGGTTCAAGCCCCGTTAGCGTCCTCAATGGCTTTCACACAGGCAGTAATGCCTCCTAAGCCACTTTAAATCACGCTAAGTAAGAAAGTAAGTAAGTAAGACAGGCATTGGGCCTATGAGCCATTTGAAGGATTAGAAACTGAGAAAACTGACTTTGAGCAAATCATAGACAAGTTCGCATCAGTTAATGCAAGAAAATCGCATTTGTAGTTTTAATATTGTGTCATTAAAATGTCATGATTTGCTAATTAGAGGTCTGTTAACTTGTTAGGCTAATTTGATTTTCTGATCCATGTCAGGATTGCCAAATTCCATAACCACGCTCCTGCTATCAAGTCTTTTCCTGATTGCAGTTGAACTAGTGCTCGTGAGTTACTGTAGTTAGCCTACTGTCTAGGGCAGTGGTTCTTAACCAGGTACTCGTACCCCTTGGGGGTACTTGAAGGACGTTGTGGGAGTACGCAGAATGGTCCAGAAATAAAGTTTTTTTAAAGACCTATACTACAATTTACTCTGTACGCTATACAAATACTGTAGAAATGTTTGTGCTAAATTAGGAATTCTAAAGAAAAATCCCACCTTCTGTCATGTGCACATAATCTGTGACAGATGTTTGTTGCGATTCAATTTTTCAGAATATTGCAGAGCACGCAAGCTTGTCCTGGAATAAGGTATGCTGTATGGAGTACTTCGTTCTCTTATACTTGTATTAGGGGTACGTGATCATAAAAAGGTTAAGAACCGCTGGTCTAGGGCTTAGGCTGTCCGAAAAATTATCACTATTTGCTGCATCTGCTGTATAAGAAAACAAGTCATTTCCATATTTCATCAAATTTAATTAACGCTTGCCGTGCATGTCGTCTACATTTTAGTAAACGAAAGCGATGACATTGGATTGTAAATTGCCAAACTCAACCAAATTTGAGAGAATTTCAGAAATTGAGCAAAGATGTCAAACTCTTCTTAAGCAGTCTCATGCAATCTCGTGGCGCCCAGAGATGTCCATGGGTTGGGTTGACCCATGGGTTGGGTTGAGTTGGGTTGGATTGGGTTGGGTCAGACTTGTTCATAGTAATGGTGAGTTTGGTTGTGTCAGAAAATAAGTCATGGCTTAAGAAATTGTAATGTATTACGGTGGGTGGGTCGGGGTGGGTCAAGTAACCCTATTACCGGCATGGGTGGGTTGGGTTGAGATTTGATAGGTTGGGTTGGATTGGATTGAGTTCTAAATAATGGACCCATGAACATCTCTGTTGGCACCTGTTTGGTTGGCAACTGCTGCCATCTACAGAGATTGATAAGTTCATTGAAGAACTAACTTTTGACTTTGCTTCAACGGACAGCTTATCGCCTGGTTGAATGATCTTTTCGACTTCATCACGACATGAAAACGTCCAAAAGTTCTTGAATCTGATCATGAGAACTTCGTCGACCTCCTTCTCGAGCTCCTTATCTCCTGTGCGTGCAAATGAATCAACAGAAATGGCTTAGTATTTCACAATTAATATCCTTATGCTTAATTCATTGACGAAAAGATTCAATGACCAGAATTAACAGACTTATCAGAATTATCAAAATTAACAACTTTCTCTGCATGAAAACACCTCCTGGAAATTAATGATGTTGACGACGATGATTATAATAATGATGAAAATAACGATGTGGATATTACTTAGACGACTGTGCTATCGGTGTCGCTTATGATACCGATGATGATGACGACGACAACTACGATGATTGATGTCTATAATAATTAATCATCATAAGCATCAACAACACTCACTGGTGAGTAGAGATATTAGCATTGCTGCTGGCAACGTTGTAATTAATCCAAAACGACAAACCAGCAATATGAGATGCCGTAGAAATTCTCCATTCCATAGTATTCCTTCACAAGAAGAAAAAGAACAACGTTAGCCTTGAGTGATTTAATATTAGTTACGCACAATTCAGTAGAATAAATCATGCAATTCAAACGTTCTACATCTGCAGTCTTAATTACTTTGATAACTGACATTCAATAATAAATAGATCTTAGGTCTAGTTGGGTCGCCTTTGGTTCGGGGTTTCCGTAGTTCCCGCTTTAGAAATCTTGGCGAAGACCTCTTTCCTTGCAAGCACCAAACTGTAAAGAGAGGTGGGACCTTTGCAGAGATCAAGTTCAATATTTATAGCACCACTTCAGCTGCTCATCTGTTCGAAAATCGTGTTCTCATTTGTAATACTGTTAACCAGGGCGCGATTTGTAGGGGGAAAGAAGGAATCTCCCCCCACTGCCCAACTGCATCCCACTACTGCTACATCCCCCCACCACTACATCCTCCCACTGCTGCATTTCCCAACAACTACATCCCCCAAGCTCGACATATCCCCCCACTGCTCCAGGTCACAAATCGCACCCTGCTGTTAACATAGGTACGCTCAGCAGTTGTTTATGTAGGTCTATAACTAGTGTCCAGTAGAGTGTGTTGTTGCTATGTTTTTGTCGCTGTTATGCACCGGGTGTGTTTTGTCGCTGTTATGCACCGGGTGTGGAGGTCTTTGATACCTCTTTATTTTAACATTCCTGGTACCCCGATCGCCAGTCTATATTAGAAGTTGTTCTCGTATTTGAAAGTGCTTTTAGCTGAATATTTGCGCACTTTTTCGATAGTTTTTCGTTGTTATGCAACCTTTTCTGAAATCATTTCGTCCATGGCTATAACAACCTAGCCTCATTGCCCTTTGGATATTTACCATTGCCTGGCTGATCATTCACCTTTCCCAGAGCTATTTTAACAAAGGCTGAGCGCCTAAGAATAGGCAGTTACTGTTGTGCTGCTTTTCAAAGCGCTATATAAATCCACGAGATTTTACTTACTTACTGTACTTTACTTACTTTCTGCACTGCGGCGGTATCGTTTGCTGTGAGGTAGTGACCGAAGACGGAACCGCTGTCTTGTTTTCTTTGTCCGTAATGAAGGTAATCGTCCGCCGCGGGAAGACCGTCTGACGTCCAGTTGCTAGACCGACAGCCTTCGGTCGACAAAGGAGCCAATGAAAAGTCTTTAGCAGTTATCGTCTGAGATCCAATAGTTAGCCACGTGACACAGACCAAGCCAAACATCCCTCCAAATAGGGCACCCTTAATCAGAGGTCACAATCAATGTTTAGCTTATGCACTAAGAATGACACGAATTCACACGTCTTTATTATTATTATTATTATTATTATTATTATTATTATTATTATTATTATTATTATTATTATTATTATTATTATTATTATTATTAGGCTATTATTATTAGGCTATTATTATTATTGTTGTTGTTGCTATTATTATTATTATTATTATCAGCATCATCATCATCATCAATATTTTTATAATTATCATTACGCCAACGAGCTGTTTGCCGTCAAATATAGCAGATGAGCTTAGCTGTTTCTCAACCCGATTTTTTTAAATGTAGGTCTACTAGCACCTTGCATAATGACTTGAATTAGAGTGGCTACTAACTTCCCAATAGCATGACTGTATGAGCATGCATAAATATTTAAAATAATAATAATACGTAGTATAATTATAAGCTTAATGACTTCTGGTATTACAGAAGCTAGGCATAAGGGAGGCAGCCTTGACAACAAGGATTTCAGTGTATAGCGATGCGCCTTCGGTCAATCAGAGAGACCGTGGAACGATGATCCACTCGTCGGGAACTGTCGTTTGAATATAAAAAGGAAGATCCCGAAATGATAAGCAAAGCTTTGGGTTAAGAGCAGAAGACATGTGCTGAGACATTAGAATCGAATCTTGATATTTGGAGCATATATTTGCGCCTAAGAATAAGCAGCTACTGTTGTGCTGCTTTCCAAGGCGCTATAGAAATCCACGAGATTTTACTTTACTTTACTTACTTTATTAGCAGACAATAATGACAGTTCACTGGCATTCCATGATACAAGTTTCTCATCGGTTTTGTCAAATCTCACAAACACTATAGGTAGGACCCTGATGGGGTCGACCCTCATACCCTCCCTAGCGAATACGCTAATGAGATTCGATAAACTTTTTTAAGTTTGAGTAAAAGCGATATATTTACTGTATATTACATATCAATGTTAATTCCTTTGATACCGGCACAACCACGGGCGTAGCCAGGAATTTAATTTGGAGGGTATACATTTGGGGGGTATATATTGTTATATATTATACATATAAAATATAATATACTATATATAATATATTACACATATTATATAACATATATATTATATATGTTATATATATATATAATTATATATATATATATATGTTACATACTGTGTTATATATATATACACTGATTTTTGGAGATATATATAGCGAAATACCCCGTCGCTACGCCCCTGGGCGCAACCTCTGACAAAATTATAACTAGTCAGGTCGCTTCTATGGTAAAAACAGATGCCATATTGTAAGATTTTACGACCGAAGCTTGTACTCACTTTCCAATTGACGAATCTCGTTATTCCACCAGCTATAAACATTCCCAAGAGAGGTCCAGCAACCGAACCACTGAGCGACGTCGTTACCTGTTCAACAGGTAATACCATCGCTTAATTTAACCAACCATTTGTACATCGTATTTAGTTAACATCTCGTTTCCACGTTCCTTGTAAAGCACCCTTGACGTTGGCCCTTGCTATGTTACGGCGCTATAAAAATTGTCATGAACAGTAACAATAACAATAACAATAACCGAAGTACAAATGGCCTGATTATCTTGTCAATAGCTGTTGAAAATATTTCAATATTGACTCGGCGTTGCATAATCTAAAACGGAACTAAATTTTCTAGTATCGTGCTAATGATGCAATTCTGTCAATGAAATTGAATAATTCTTTTAACAACTGACTTCATATTAAATTGATTAAATAACTGTTGGATAATTATAGTTGTATATCGCGTGTCTAGCTATTAATTCGAATGTTAAGCTAACCTGTGTTACGGGGCCAGGGATAGTACTGCACATGAAAGCAACGCCTGTGGCCAAAACTCCGAGTATGAGAACTAAGAATAACAAGACAACACATTCATTTGGAAATAATCTCGATTCGCTTTGGATTAGTAAGATTATCAAGTCATGCGGTCCAGTTCGACTTGATTTGTTAAGCGTCAACACAAGAAACATTATACTATTGCAACTGTCTGGGGTTTGATGCAGTTTCTAGAATCTTCTCTAAAATCCAGACATTACCTAGTAGGCGGTTGATCAGAGCTTTCCTTGATTCCGGAATTTTGCTGAATTTCCATGAGAGAATGTCTTCACAGAAATTTGCCGCACCTCCGCTGAGATAGGACGAAATGGAACTGAAAATCATCATCCAAAATATATTGTGTGCTGCAGTTAATTGGGAATTTTAATGGCGAGTATTCGTCGGGTTTAGAATGTGATTGTCATAGACAGTGTCGTAGCCATGGTTCTAGAAATAGGGCACATCGATATTTCCCCTTCCCCAGGGGCGTATCGACGGGAGATATATCTCTATACATGTATATACCCCCCAAAAATCAGACTACCTTAAAATTTTTAATGTGTTTTCTAAGATTTTCAAAGTTTTTAAAGATTTACACCCCTCCCCAAATCACATTATACCCCCAAATCAAATTCCTGGCTACGCCCCTGCTTCCCCGGTGGCTACTCAAATGGTCATAAGTGATGTGAAGTCCCGAGACAGGTTTTCTACGTTTTCGTTTTTACAATCTTGGACCCTGATTTTCGATTCTAAATTCACATGTGTTGGTCTACATCTCGGCGCTCATGAACCGGTATAGTATATTATAATGACTCCCATATAATAATAACTCCCCCTTCATTATTATATATATAATAATGACTCCCCATCATTATTATATATATAATAATAACTCTCTCTATATTATAATAACTCCCTTAGTTTTTCAGAAGCCAGCTGAGATACCATGGCCTAGAGCACCAAAAAAGCTTTTTTATATCGATGATTGTTCCAATAGTGTGCTTGTGGGATTAAAAATTTGTTGTTTTGGTATCAATTAAATTCATTATTGGCATTTAAGTGGAGAAATAGGGCTGGAATCATATTGATCAGTGGATAGCATATTAAATGCATCTAAGTAGTTTAACATTCTGGTAAGCATTGCCCTTTCAGGAATTTTAGGAAAACTGGGACATTGGAAATGGGTATATAATTTGATATAACCATTTTAGAGACATTTTTATAAATTGGGGTTAGTTTTCAATTATTATTTCCTCTGGGATTTTTCCTGTAAGAATAGAAGAATCTTTTGATATCAGACATAAGTTCATCTATATATTCAACACAGAGAATAATTATATTTTGATTTAGTTCATCATATCCAGATGGATTTTTACATTTAAGATTAACTATAATATCTGTAACCTCTTCTGGTGTAGTTGGATAAATTTGAAAGGAGTTATTAGACGGAATGTTTAAAAAATTATCATCTATCTGATCTAATGTATTAGAAGGCTGGATTTTTGAAGCTGTTTCGTGACCTATATTTAGTTGTTGAATCAATTGGAAATAGATTTCTTGTCATCCAAATATGTGTCATTGCCTTCTGTGCTAAGGAGAGTTATAGATTTATTTGTATTATTATTATTGTTGTTGTTTAACGATTCATTAATATAGTTCCATGTAGTGGTAGCCTACTAGCGTTTGTGCTGTCTCTTATGTTGTTTGAATGGCATGTCATTTCAGCTTGTTTCATTATTATTTGTTTGACCCATATCAATCCAATTTTTCTTTCAGCATTCCATTAACATTTTCTAATTTGATATGACACATAAGTGGGTCAGCTAACATTTATTTCTTATATTTACATTTTTTATTGAAAATATAGTCTTAAAGTCATGCACCATGAGAGGGTGCGCTAGTAACTTAGCAGTAAAATATGCTATATACAGGCAGTTTTTATGTACTTCTGCAATAAAATAACAAATCAGTGTTTTATCCAGTCCCCAGGCCTGGGGGCAACTTCACGTGGCTGGAGGGAAGAGACGCAGTTCAATGCAAACATCTACGTAAGTGCTGGGATTGGGGGAGATGTTGTGCTTGGGGATCTCCCCTAACAGGCCTGAATAAAACAATGTTATAAATAATCACTTATTGCCATGAAAGGCATTGAAACAATGGATATGCAAGCCAATGTTTCATTTCTGGCATCTTTTCCTCGTATTCTTGCCACATTGTCCACAGCACCTCTGCATGCATGCAAGGCATTAAAGTAATGGCCCATATTTCCAAAGGCACACGGCTGTCAAGAGGCTTTGGCTTTCCAGATCGACCAAGTTTGGCAGTGTTGGCATGAATACCAAAAGGATCTAGTAGTTTCCTTGATATTATGGTGCACATCTATACAAAATCCTTGCATTCTGCACCATTATGTCGATGATGTAGGCAGAGCTTCTCATTGACATACGATATAATGACACATTCTGGTCAGCCTGATCCACTCCAACCATTGCTGTATTATAACATCGCACAACATTAGGCTGAGATTCTGTATGCTGACTCATTGGTTCTGAGATCTGCACCAGAGTGATGCACTGAAAAATGGTTCCAGTCCAATGGCATTCGATGCCAAGTACATCATCGTTTTCACCATCACTCACTCCAATTCTTCCAGTGCTTTAGTAGTGCTAGATGCAATTATAGTCGCTTTAACACGAATCTGTTTTCCAGTCATATTATTGACAGTGCCTTCATTTTCATCCCCATAACCTTCATCAGATCCCAAACCATATAGGTCAAAGGTTTCGCGACAATTCGCCTACAGACCTTACGTCTATGACAATTCGTCTACAGACTGTTGGTCTACCAACAGTAGGTCTACTACGATACCCTAACCATAACCCTACCCCTAACTGTAACCCTAACCCTAGCAATAACCCTAACCTAAACCCACCATAATCCTAGTCCAGATATTGTAGTAGACCTACTGTTGGTAGACCACAAGTCTGTAGGCGAATTATCGTAGACGAAAATTCTGTAAATAAATTGTCGTTATCTGAGATTCGGTTTTGGAGAATTGCAGTTTTGACTTTTTCTGAATACAAATTTATATCTGAATTAAAATTTATAAGAAAAAGTTGTCAATCAAAGTTTTGCTATATGGGGTATATCTTTAAGGCTCATTAATAGTTGGCATGAAACAATTTGCCAACATCATGTTGATAAAACATTCAGGTGGTTCATGAGACTCAGTTTTTTTATGAGTCAATATTAAAATATCCCATAATTATTACTTTTTCAATGTTTCATTACCTAAGGGCTAATATAATTCAACGTTGAAAGAGTCCGTGGATGTTCTTAGAGGTCTATAGTTACAGAGCACTATAAGATTTTTCGTTTTATTTGGCTGAATGTTGATTCTAATGTATTCAAAAACTTTGGGAGTTATGTATATCAATTTCTTAAAACTTGAGATTATTCTCAATCATAAACAGGGCGCAATTTTTTTATGGAATGGGGATTTCCCCCTGCCCAACTGCATCCCCACTGCTACATCCCCACAACTACATCCCCACTGCAACATTTCCCCAACAACTACATCCCCAAGCTCGACATATTCCCACCAATATTCCCCACTGCTCCAGTCACAAATTGCACCCCTAATCATAAGCCCTACATCAACTCTGGTAGCATTACTTCTAGCTTTATGTATAAATGTATATCCAAGAACATAAACATTATCGGAATTTGACATAGAGCAAATGCGTCAGCATCTTCAGTTATGCTTGGAGCAAGGCAATATGCATCTATTTCCTAAATCTGCAAAGAAATGTAAACGACGAAAATCGAAAGTGACGAAAATCGAGTTATATTCGTGATTTCTAACATTTTCAATACGAATAACTATGTACATCACATGAATGTAAATCCTTCAACTGAGATGAAAATAGACTTTAGATTAGAAGTACGTAAATTGGATTCACGTGGATTCAATGATCTAATTTTGACCGATTGCTCAGAAGAAGGAAAGAGTCAATCTATGGTTGAAGACAAAGAGAAACCGCATCCATGTTCACAGTGCAATATATCATTTAAATTGAAATCACATTTGAGGCAACACATGAAAATTCACACTGGAGAGAAACCCTTTGATTGTTCTGTTTGTGGAAGGATGTTTAACTGGGCAAATAGTCGAAATCAGCACGTGAGAATCCACACTGGAGAGAAACCCTTTGATTGTTCTGTTTGTGGAATGATGTTTAACTGGGCAAACTGTCTAAATCAGCACGTGAGAATCCACACTGGAGAGAAACCCTTTGAATGTTCTGTTTGTGGGATGATGTTTAACTGGGCAAAAAGTCTAAATCAGCACATGAACATTCACACTGGAGAGAAACCCTTTGAATGTTCTGTTTGTGGAATGATGTTTAACTGGGCAAACTGTCTAAATCAGCACATGAGAATCCACACTGGAGAGAAACCCTTTGATTGTTCTGTTTGTGGAATGATGTTTAACTGGGCAAACTGTCTAAATCAGCACGTGAGAATCCACACTGGAGAGAAACCCTTTGAATGTTCTGTTTGTGGAATGATGTTTAACTGGGCAAACTGTCTAAATCAGCACATGGGAATCCACACCGGAGAGAAACCCTTTGATTGTTCTGTTTGTGGAATGATGTTTAACTGGGCAAACTGTCTAAATCAGCACGTGAGAATCCACACTGGAGAGAAACCCTTTGAATGTTCTGTTTGTGGGATGATGTTTAACTGGGCAAATAGTCGAAATCGGCACATAGAATTCACACTGGAGAGAAACCCTTTGATTGTTCTGTTTTTGGGATGATATTTAACTGGGCAAATAGTCAAATTTGGCACATGAGAATCCACCCTGGAGAGAAACCCTTTGATTGTTATGTTTGTGGGATAATGTTTAACTGGGCAAATAGTCGAAATCGACACATGAGAATCCACAGTAGAGAAAAGCCATTGAATGCCTCTCCTGGGCAGTGAAACATTCTCATTTGATTCAATGACTGTTGAAACTGATTAAGCACAGTTTATTTCTAAGGCTTTTGTAGAAAAGACATCTATATCAACTCATTTCATTTGTTGTGAATAGTTCTGAATTGCTTGCATGGTTTTCCATACAAGTGGTGATATTTTCAAGCAATTAATATTACAGCTTATTATTGTTCACAACTTATATAGATGTTCAATGGAAATGTTTTATCTTTGGCAATTGTTCTCAAGTGTTTTGCAATTTTGTTTTGATCCTTTTGAATATAATTTTGTAAAAGCAGTTGCAAAATGTTCTGTCACTGAATTATTTGTCTGATCTTTTCATTGCTTTAATATTCGTTGATGAAACTGTAAGAGGGACTTATTTTATTGTTCATAAAATAGGGCATTGTTGTTGCTCCACTTGATGTTCGCTTATTACATACTTACTTTTCCTGTAGCTTCCGAATTGTTTGTAGCCACCATCACCACCACCAGCACCCTTCACCATGATCATTGTTCTTATTTAGAAACATTAGTAATATTAGATGTTTTATGTAGCGGTTTGGAATATACATTCGTAGAAGAAGCCTTCATTACTAAGTTAGTAACGTTTATTAATGCAATTCAGTTCTGTTTTTGCAGGTTTTGTATCTGTCATTGCTGTTTTTCATATAATTTCATGTTATTCCGATAACGAATTTTCACTTATAATATATATATATATATATATATATATATATATATATATATATATATATATATAAAGTAAATAGACTTTTTTAAAACTTCATATTTCCCTTCCAAGACATTTAGAGCTTGCTGTGTGCATAATCCTCTCATTAAATGTCCAGCATACTGTCTTTTCCTTTAGCAATCTCTTTCATCAGGTCTTTCTGCTTTCCATTCTCTTCAAAAAATTCTCCATTACTTATTTTATCCATCCAACTGATTTTTAGCATCCTTCTGAAACACCACATTTTAAATGCATCAATATTCTTTTGAATAGTTTTTGTTATTGTAAATAATTAGGTCTGACATTTAAAATTGAAGTTAGTGGCGATAGGCCTACTTCTTCTGGGGAGTTATTATAATATAGAGAGAGTTATTATTATATATATAATAATGAGGGGGGAGTCTTTATTATATATATAATAATGAGGGGGGAGTTATTATTATATGGGAGTCATTATAATATGCTACACCGGTCTTGTCTCAGATCTATGATTCCAGAATCTTCCGAAGGAAAGCAATGGAGCGAGTAATCAAACAGAAACAACTGAATCAAAGTTAGGTAAATCAAAGCAAAACTGATTAAATATTTAGCAACGAAAATGTAACTTTGAAAGGGCTGCTCATAGTTTGCGATATCAAGCACAAGGTATATTTATAAGGGTTGATTCAACATTGCTTGTGTAGAATTTGACAAACAAATGGCACGACGTAAAGTGTATTATTGTACATAATTTAACAATTTACAGTAATTCGAACTGCCCAAAAAAGACATAGGGCGTAACACAACAATATCATTCTCTTTCATATATATCTGGTTCCATGTCATTTAGATATATGTACCGCTGAGTCCCGTGATCTGGATCTTAAATTTAACACTAAGAAATCAATGGTTATGCGAGTCGGTAAACGTCATGCATGTCTGTGTGCGCCTCTGATTTTGGATGGTGTTGCTTTGCCATATGTACAGGAGATTAGATATTTGGGTGTTGTGTTGAAGACAGGTCGTTACTTCAGAACTTCTATTACGGGAGTTAAATTGAAATTCTATAGAAATTTTAACAGCATATATCATCATTCAAAATCGGCTTCTTCAGAACTGATCTGTGTTAATCTATTTAGGTCATATTGTTTGCCTTTGGTTTTGTATGGCACTGAAGCAACTTATCCTAACAAAAGCACGTTAAATGCTTTGGATAGACTTATCCAGCAGGCTGTTTGCAAAATATTTAACGTTCATTGTAAAGATACAATCGAGTGTATAAGGGATATGGTTGGATTGCAGCTGACACATGATGCAGTAAAATACCGGCAGCAATCCTTTTTATTGAAGTATAAGGGAAAATCGCTATTTTTTTCTGACTGTATAGTTAATGTGTGCTTGAGGTCTGAGGTTATGGATATGATGGAATGAATGTTATGTTAGTTGAATAGGTATTTGAGTTTTGTTTGTTTGTTTTACTTAAAGTGTGTGTTTTATTAGTTTATTATTAGTTTATTATTGTCTTTTTTGATTGTATTTGATGCTGTGCTTGTCACGAAATAAAGATTATTATTTACTCCCGATCTTTTAATCCCAGTCACTTAATCCTCGAAATTTAATCCCAAGTCTTTTAATCCATGTGCACATAATCCCCATATATAGGAAAACGTATTAAATGATGTAATACGAATGAAATAACAAATATTTGTGTTACAAAAACATAACCCTGACTCTAACCCTATACCTAAACCTAACCCTAAACCTAACCCTAAACCTAACCCCAAACTTACCTAATTATGCAGCTCTGGTCTTAAACTCCAAGGCGATGAATGACGAGATTAAGTGTATTGGGATTAATTATTTTCTAGGGGATTAAAAGACTTCTGGATTACATGTAAGTGACGAGGATTAAGTGACTGGGATTAAAAGGCAAGGATTAAAAGACCTGTCACCTATATATATATATATATCTGTATCTTGAAACCGCTAATTTACGGTGATATCAAGACCAAAATCTAACATACCTGAGGGAACCTCCGTAGAGAGTGGACAAGAAGAGTCCACAAAATCCGGGAGAATCGGCGAAAATGTTGACGACGAAGAAAGGCAGCAACTAAAAATGCACAGTGCCTATCTACTGTACTGTAGTATATGAGCCCTCTATCTAATGCGCTAAAACTTTGCAATATTTTTATTGGGAGCAACCTTTGGAGATAATATTATTATTGCGGGCATAAAATGTTACTCTTCAGTAAATAATTTTAATGATTTTTTTATATTGAGCATGTAGAATTAATGCTCCAGTTGCTTTAAGTATAGAATCCATTTTACAGTCTCATAAGCAAACAATCTTATAATAATGAATTATTTTGACTTTGAAACAGTTCGGGCTCATAGGGCACCGCTGATCTCCGTTGCTATAGCTATAGAAGAACTTACATTGAAATAGTACAATGTACCTGATTTGAATTGTCGATATTTTCGTTCTCAAGCGGGTCACACTTGATGGTAGAATAGTAGGCTACAAGTATAAGTCCCATGAAGAGAGAGATCGAATGCATAAAGAGCAACGGAGGCAGGTTGAGAAGAACCGTTCTAAACGCAGAAAACAAAGGAACACTTCATGCTTCCGGCTGATGAAGGAAACAGCTTGAACACACGCATTTGCGAATCATCGTTCAAAATTCACTTATACCAAAGATTAATTGGCACGGAAAACGTTATCATCATCATCATCGTCATCATCATCATCATCATCATCATCAACAACAACAACAACAACTTCATCATCAATAACCGTGGGCTCAGCGCGCTCGTTGGTGTCTGATACAACCATTACAGTGTTTTCTCACTCTTCTATTTTCGCAGCTATATGACACAGTTCTTGCAGACATTTTCTACACCAAACACCACTGTCATCACACCATTCCCTGTGTGGCCTTCCTTTCTTGTTGGAACCATCCATTATTCCCAGCATTATAGTCTTGATCTTTCTATCGTCTTTCATACGACAAATATATGTCCAAAGGGACGCAGTTTCCTCTGTATCACGTTTTGCATCAAGGTTTCCCTTGGCTGGATTTTCTATTATAGTTCCTCGTTGCTGATCTTTTCCACTCATCTAAGAATTTTTCTATAGCATTTTCTTTCAAACGCTAAAACTTTTCTCTCCAATTTTTGGCGATGATTCAAGTCTTGTATCCTTACAAGAAACTACTGAAAATACATGTGAGATATTGTTTGTTAGATTGGCTAATGGTCTGTTGAATTAGTTCTTTTAAAAATTCGTCTAAATATGCAAATTGGTTCATACAATCTTGCTTTGTAGAGTCGATCAACTGCCGAGTAGCGTTGGATCGATGCCTGCGAAAGTCCATACGCATTGCTCCACGCTATTCCCATTCCAATCGCCAAGTTCCAGAAAGTGTGGCGTTCCCGTGGATCAGCACTGAAGCTTAAAGAATCAGCAAAGCAATGCTGCATTTGATTGGCGCGGTATTTTGTTCTTCATCTGCATTTCATTGTCTCAAGAAATTTTAATTATATGCGATAATTAATTTGTTGTTTCTTGGTAATAGAACAATAATATGATTGTCGCAAAATTTTCGAAACTCAATTTTAATTATCATTGGCGGAGCTGGAAACTAATTCCCAGGAAATTAGAAATGGAGAGTTGGTTGCTAAGGAACTGGATCTACGTTTTGTAAAGTCTAGGTGCAATCTCAGAATGACAACGGGAGATTGATTACACTTGGAAACCTTCTCCCTGTCTCACATTTATTAGCCGCCCTTTTCGTCAGAATTTAAAATCTAAAGCAATATTCATTATCACTAGAGTACCTGGAAAAACCAGAAAACACCACTGAATTCAAAGTGGTTCGCCAAAACAGGAGATAAAGAATGCACGACTATAGTTTATCAATCAATCAATTAACCTCCATTGCACAACCAACTGATCTCTTTTTCAAGGTCCTCAGGCAAGGACCTGATGCAGATTAATGATATAGGACCCATTTTTCTCATGCAATGCATGCGCCTGTTGACTCCGAGGATTAATCCGCTGCTAAGTTTCCACCGCCATCTGGGGAATGATGGCTGAGTCGAGTCTTTGGGCCCCAGCAAGTCGTCTAGAACCCACGACCTACTGCTCATTCATCCAAACGTTGTTACCACTCTGATAACCTCCGGCCCTGATGCAATAATATAAACTGGCAAATGGGCTTCAGTTTAAGACTTTAAAAGATGTATCTTCTTACTTAAAAAACTTCAGACGACCTTCATTGCCAGCAATGCGCATGACATTTGGGAAGCCACCGACAAGTATCAAACCCTACAAAAGGAAATGAAAATCTTCTAGTCGAATTCAGTCTAAATAAAAATGCATCTTATTAGATTTGTAGATCTTCCGCTAAAAACATGTATTAAACAACAGTTTCCGATAGTGGTAGCTGCTAGAAATTGCTATGCTGGATCAGAAAAGCACCCATCAAAAACAGTAATTAAACTCTGCCGTGAGAACATTACAATACACAATGCATTTACAATATAGTGTGGCGAAATTATAAAATGATAGCTAATACAAGTAATAATTAATAATAATTAGAATTGAGGTCCTATATGAATAAAATGTCAATAATAAATAGCTAAAATGTTCCTTGAGTCTAAGTCTAGAGTGTTCAGTAGGTGACGTAATGTGATAAACAAAGATATAAGCGAAAAATAATGTCTAGTACACCTCTTTTAGGCGAGATCAAAACCACTTAAATAAAGGGCCGTGAGACCGTACGGGGCCGGTGAGCTGAGGGTTCAGCGTGTGTCTAGAAGGTACATGGTATCGAGTAGCACCCGAGAAGCACGTGAGAGTTAAGAAGGGCCCGGAAAGGGTTTGAGATATGAAGATCCCCAGAAAAGGTCTTGAGTTAAAAAGAGCCCTGGAAAAAGGACTTCAGCTAACGAGAGCCCAGAGAAGGACTTTGAGCTTAAGGGCAGCAGAGGACCCTGAGATTAGAGAGCACCGCCACCAAAGGCTATAAAAGTTGATATATAAGAGTACCGTAGGGTTTGAGAGTAAGCATTAGAAGTTAAGGACTTGAGTTTGGACCACCTTAATTGGGGCTCTGAGCTTGGAACACATTAGTTCGATTAAGGAAGAGTGGAGCCTCAGTAGGGCGAGTGATTGAGAATGGAACCTTAGTAAGGCGAATTAATTAAGGAGATAGAGCCTAGTTGCAGCACCTTGAGGAAAGGGTCTGTGAGTATAGACGTTGCTGCGGGACTCAAGTGCTTAAGAGATAAGAGTAAGAGAAGGACCAGAGCTCTTGGCTAAAGCGACCTCCCAACCAAAATCCTATAGGACGAACGGACGCGTGCCTTAAGTGGAAAGACCCCGTGTGACGGACCTGGCTGAGAACCATTCTGAGTGTAAAGGGCCTTAGGGGTCATAGGCCCTGTTCGCCACAATACCATACTATCAATGACAGTCAAGCGAGTGTCTTCGGCAAGAACAGCAGCAACAACAACATTGTCATCGTCGATGGCAAAACTGCTCTTGTTTAAAGGAAATTATTGAGACGGAGGCCTACCTTGATTATGATCGCCAGCGAGCCGCTCAGCATTATTACGAACTGAAAGACGTCCGTCCATATAACCGCTCTCATTCCGCCCTTTGCAAACAAGACAAATGCTGATTAACTACTGATAGAGATGCAACCGAAGCTGGAAAAGCTAAGAATAATATCAAGACCAAGACATCAAAGCCTGCGCCGAGGCTGTCTCGCGAGACAAGACGATGTCTCGATACACAGTAGCACGCCGCTAGTTCAAATGACAAACCCAAACTTTAAGATACCGAATATGTTATTAACTATATTTAAGCAACAACAAATTATCATTATTATTTCACTTACAATAATTATTGTATTCTTTAATTTTATAGCAGAAGTGTAGCAATAGCGCTATGCACAACATTGTTTAATAATAGCCTATGTCGGAAAGAGATATGTCAATAATATCTTTGCTAGTCAATCATTGAAATTCCTTTTGAATATCACGCGGAAATCAATTGACTTCTGCTTCCGCCTTTATCGCTCTTATGAAGCTTAGTCCACTGACAAGACCCAGGGTTCCACCTGAATAGAGAGTTCTGTGCCTGTTTAGAAAGTATCAAGGCGACTCCTTCTGTGCACGGTGAATGGTCACTTTTATATCCTGAAAACAGAATCAACTGACCTGAGGCGAGTTTGAATTCTCCCAACGAATTCCATCTTACTTCGCATATTAATCCAAGAAGTTGTAGTCCATAATTCTTATGGTTCTATTTCTCTGGTTATTAGAGATGCTCTACCGGCCTCATACGTTGTTCTAATGTTCCATGAACCTAACCGTGTTGATGCTCTGAGAGTGACGAAATTCAAGCGTTCATCTTCTTTCGGGTTTGGCTACACCCCATCATTAGCTTCCTCTGAGGCTGTCCCAAGTACCTGTTGTGTCTGCCTATTTGGAGTCGCCTTCTTTGAGAGCAGTCCTTGTTCGGAGTTTTTGTTCGGAGTTCGGAGTTTCGGAATAGTTTTGCTTTCAATTCGTGTCCTTGTTTCTGTGGCGGTCAAAACTTTTCCGGTGACGGGCTGCTGGTCCGATGACGACCTACCCCCAACTTGGAGAACCGTGCTTCTAGTGGTAATGAGTGATCGTGATTTTTCTTCTCTAACACGTAAGGCACAAGCGGATTGTTGATGCGGAGAGATTGCCGGTCGCTGGTGCTAAAGGATAACGCTGAGGCCTGGAAATAGATAGGTAGTGTCTTTTGAAGTGGACACCTGATATTTATTGAAGTTATTTTGATAAAGTGATAAAATAAGTGATTTTTATCTGACTTTAATAAAAGAAATAGCTATGCTTATGTCCTACCAGCGCAGTATAAGCTACAGCGACACAAGATATGACTGGAATGGACACTGTAAGAGGTAATCCCGTCACTAAAATAACAGACGAACAAAGTAAAGCACGACAATCTTCTAATATAAGATTATGAATAGATTAAGTCAATGAACATTTGATGAAACTCTAAGTGGCAACAGAAGACAATTTTTGCAGAAAATACTTAGAGCCCTAGAGTGAAGAGTAGGCTTTTTGCAAGAACGCTGTAGACTACACTATTTGAATATTGACCTGTATTCAACAGGCCATTTATGCGTTGAAATGAGATTCCGGCTTCATCGGTGCCATTGTTATCATCGTTGTCAGTTGCTCCGAGAATTTACTTACTTACTTAGCATGATTTAAAGTAGCATAAGAGGCATTAATGCCTGTGTGAAAGCTACTAGGGGCACTAACGGGGCTTGAATCAGCTCCGTCAGCCTACCGCTCCAGCGCGTAACCCACTCTGCCATCTTCCGCCCCTGTTTTAGATTTGATTGTTATTGATAGTTTAAATTACTGTACAATCAATTGAGTGCTGCTATATTTAACGCCAGAGGTCATAGTTCGATGAGTGATAGAGTATATCCTACGGTATCCTACCTGACTCCAAGGCAGCCGACGGGGCATACATACATGCTCCCATGTACAGCACCTACAAAGAATTCGTACAACCTGTTAACCAGGCTTGAATTGACAGCAATCTTAAAGTGGATAACGCATTGCTTCATGTTGACGTTTTGTTCATTAAAATCTTCGTGCTTTTTAGAAATATGCAATTTTCCTCAGGCTTCCGTGATAACATAATGTTTATTTCCAACAGAACATCATACCAGTTACATGCATAACTTAAGTAAATCAATTGCTCACACTAAACATTCAATAGAGCACAGAAAAAAGAGAATTATTCCAATGATATAAATCATTTTGATCATTGTAATCGTTATAACGTTGGAAAGTAGATACCAAAAGAGAACACAGTTTCCGCAGATAGGTATCTATAAGTACTGTATGTCAATATCAATAGAAAATGACAGAGGTACCGAGAAAACATCTTGACATCTTCAAGTCAACAGTCAACATGAATGTAATGGATGACAGCTTCACCTGCTGCTGAAATATCATTCATTAATTCTAGTTGAACTTTGCGAACAATGAATGACAATGATGATGTTACTCGTAAAATTATTCATGATATCGATTACCGCTAAAGTGAGTCCCAAACAGGATCCGAAAATTCGAACGCTTTTGGATTTGTATCGTCGTTCCAAGTACTGAAAAAAGACCAAAGATGACTGCAACACATTTCGGTGGAATAAGTTGCCTCAGAATTTATTCTGCAAAGTTCTAAATTGTCACGCCTATCTTGTGCAATTATTTCTTTGTTTCAGTTTATTGCATTATATGCAGAAATCTATACCTAAACACGAGTTCCCTGTATCACCTATGTGCTCTCAAGACACGATATTGCAAGAAGTAAATCGGGTCGTTCCACTCCAGTAGGGGTATTCCAGGGCGGCTTGTGGCATAGACCAACCTTAGCGACTGTTAGGGGCGACAAAGTCCTAAGTGGAGGTAAACATTGTCAAAATTGTTATTTACAGGGTGGCGCAAAATGCGGACTATATTAAATGCCAAACCTAATGTGACTAGTCCGGGTTTTTGGCGCCACCCTGTGTAAGTGTGACCCATCGAGTATTGGCAACCCATTTGACCAATGGTCCATTGGTCCATTCCAATCTCTGGTACTAACATCGTAGGCACTGACAAGCTGTAGAGGATATATCCACGGAACGACGATTCTTTCCGTGAAGAAGATTGTAGTGATATTAATAATTGGGAGCATGGCAAGCATCTGAGCACCGTAACGATACATTTCGGCGGAAAAACCGAGAATTCCGATGGCCGACTGGAAAGACACGAGCATGGAAATGGTGGTCGGAATGACCCTGAGACTCCTGTTGGCCAGTATGAATTCCGCAGTTGTCTTCTGTCTACCGCCGGTCAGCGAATGGTAGACGCCGATTCCGAGGGAGACGAAGAGGAAGCAGGCCAGGACGAGATAATCCTGCCAGACCAAATACGAATTCATACTCGACCGATTGGCAGATTGTCAGCGCAAAAAAGACCTAAGATCAAGATCAGACGACTTAGACTAGTCTTCCACAATCGAATAAGTCTTTAAGGCGTTGGTCATTCAGTCTTTTAAAGCCTTTTCATGCGCAGATTTAATTCCGCTTAACTCACAAGCCATTTTCATTCGGCTTTTAAAAGAATAAAATCCGATAAGATTCCAGTTGCATAGTTTATCGAATTAACCTTCCGCCTGAGAAGCTTTTCTAACAGTTTTACAACTAGTATTCGATTTCCAACTATCTAAAACGAACAAGCAGGTGCAAGAGAATCAGTGTCGCTTTATGACCAGATTAAAGCTGCACCTGATGATGTGGAATCTAGAAACTGTCTAGAAGCAGCAGTATTATCCAAATGATCTGGGGAGACATTCATCCAACAGTGTTTATTCTAGGCCTTCTTGGGGGGGGGGGAATTTCCCCCAAAGTTTTAAATTCCCTCTTCAAAAAATTCTTTATATGTTGGCTGGGGATGGAAATCCCCCAAAAAGAGCAAAGTGTGCAGACTCAGACCTTGTCCCCCAAACATTTCAAAATACCCCCACCCCAATGTCAAGGTGGCTAGAATAAACACTGTTCATCCAACTACTGTAAATATAAAGTTAATAATCGTGATAGTAATGCTCATCAGATGCCCATATTGTTTTGAAGTACAATATACAATTTGCATCGTTTCTCGATTAATAAAACGATTTTATGCTTACAACGACCTAACCTAGGGGCGCGGTGGTGTAGCCGTAGGATTATGGGCACGCAATCGGAGGGCAGCGGGTTCGAATCTGACTGACTCTAGCAACTGTGTGTAGCGACCCTTGAGCAAGTTGTTTACACGTGACTTGCTCCGTTAATGGCTTAGCGTACGTTAACTCGCAGTTCTATTGTATCAAATGCAATAGTAAATCTTGCAATTAAGCTTCGTTCATTAAATTTCAATGTTATCTCAACAGTGGCTATACTCTATTAAAACCTGGTTTGCGGATGCAGAAATTGGCGTTTCTTATCAACGGAAAAGTCTCTAGCAAGAGTACATATATTTTACGAGCATTTAAGATCACGCACTGAATTGACTTTGGCCTTGGACCTAAGTTTAAATCGGTTCGAAGAAAATGTCAATTGGGATTGACCAAAGATCACATGATTTAATTCTTAATTGGGTTCTTTCATAATTTCGAAGAAGATATAAAGCCACAACGCACAACGCACTGAAAGACCAGCTTGGTTTTGCTTTATCAAAGTCTGAAATTGCAGCAAACTCTACTCTAATTTCCATAGACATTTATGACCAATGGCCCTAGTTAGCAGTGGCGGTTCCACGTGGGGATGAGTGGGGATGCATCCCCACCGGCTTTCCGGACTTTTTTCGCTTGTGAAACCTTTTTTGGTAGAAGTCTAGTAATACTACGGGGAAAACGTGTTGTGAATGACCTTTTTTTGCTTGTCAACCTATTTTGTCGGTAAAAGTGTAGTCAAATTAGGGAAATTTTTTTCTGTTGTCAGCCTTTTTCGACAAAGTTTATTGATTTTACCCTTCTCTTTTCATCCTCCCACCAACCTCCTATGAATTCATTTCATCGCCCACCAAGAAATCCTTAAACCGCCACTGGTCTAGTTCTAGTTCTATTCTAGTTCGTCGAGGAATGACACTTCACAGACTAGATTCAGAGATGTCCATGGGTTTGGTTAACCCATGAGTTGGGATGGGTTGGATTGGGTTGGTCAGACTTCTCCATGTTAATGGTGGGTTGGGTTGGTCAAAAAATAAATCATGGCTCAAGAAATTGTGATGTATTACGGTGGGTTGGGTCAAGTAGTCCTATTACCGGAATGGGCTGGGTTGAATTGTAGATTTGATGGGTTGGATTGGATTGGGTTCTAAAAAATGGACCCATGGACATCTCTGATTAGATTTGTTTAATAGAACTAATCTACGCGTACCTTCAGCGCTATCTCAAAACAGATGATGAAACGATATACTAGTTTGCTTTTCATGAGTTTAAAATAGTTTATCACTGGGAGGAAAAAAGAATTTCAAAGGACGAAATGATAGTTGATATTTTCAGATGAGCAATTTCGCGCAAAGAATTGTTGCAAATTTTTTAACGTAACTAATGCAATTCGGATAAATGGAATATTTCAAAATATACGTGTTAATGTTCATCAATTACTAATAACTATAAAAGTCACTATAAATTTTATACCAAGATACGGCCATACGTTAGGTCCCACAACAAAAATACGCGTTTTATACATATTTTATATCCAAGAATAAAATACTCGTAAGTTTATTATACGTACAAATACGTTACGGTGGCGTCAAAATTGGTCATACTTCCGTGGTTCTCCATTAGCTATAAACCTCTGTGGTTACGTCACGGTTATATACTGTGAGGCGACGTAATTTAACAAATGCAAATTTTACCGTACGCGCATTATGCGTATTTTATCGTCGTAAATAAAATACGGTATAATACGGACAGCTGAATCTTGTTTTATACCACAAATTCAAATGCACTAAGGCATCAATCTATAGTGCACAAATCTACGAAATAAATGTCAAGTAATACGTTGACGTCAAGAATATTTTTCCACCCCCGTAACACCCCCCAAACCTTCCCACTCACTCAATTTGAGGTCTACCTCCTAAAATTTCCTAATCGAAGAATGGTATGTAACAAAAATAGCCCCAAAACACCAGTGACTATTTTAAGGATCTGTTTGGACTCCACATCATGACGAGCGCGTTGAGCGCGAGCCTATAAGGGGTCGGGGGCAGAGCTCCCAGTGGGGTCCAGGGGCAAAGCCCCTGGTGGGGGGTCAGGGGGGCGAAGCCCCCTTGAAGCTGACAACATTTAGCTGTTAAAATGTGCTATTTTGCCCTCTCAGGAGTCAGCAAATGCAGCCAAAAATATCTGCCATGTAACACAACAGAAGATGTAGACCAAATGTCCATAGTTTTTTATCTTCATTATGTAGTAAATGATTAATGTCCATAGTTTTTTATCTTAATTATGTACTATGTAGCAAATGATTAATGGCAGCCACTGCCAGCCAGTCTCAATTCTGTGCTGCAATAACAACTGCAAGAGGTTACCTGAACTGCAGTGTTTAAAGTTTTTAGACAGTAAAAATGATATTTGTGGACTCCCCAATTCTCAGTCTTCGACTCCACATTATTGACTTTGGACTCCACATTTTGGTTGGACTCTACGCTTAAAATAGTCACTGCAAAACACCCCCAATTCGAGAAGTAACACCCCAACTTTATTTCTCGGATGACCTTTTATTTTTATTTTTTTGCTTGTCAGACTTCTTTGAAACTTGATAAAGATTTTTGATTTTTCCCTGTCGGACGACTTTTTGTGGGATGATTTTTGTACACTTATTCGGCACAGACCCCAAATTTTACCGCCACCTCTCTAAATTCACAGTTCTAGACAGTGATATATTACTGAACTGAAATAGAAATTAAAAGTAAAATTATTTGCATTCAGTTCAGTAAAACTGAAATAAGAAGTAAAATATAGTTTTTAACTGAAATAGAAAGTAGAAGTAAAATAAGGACGCCAAAAATGAATTTAAAGTAAAAGTAGTAATTATTTGGTGAAGTAAAATTGTTAAAATTTTCTCCCATTTTATTTTAAATTTATGTTCATGCCTGACTGTTGTTTAGGCAGAGCGTACTGTTTGTACTTCTACCGTCTTTCGGTTTATTCTTACAAACATTATCATTCATCTCAACTCTTGAGTGTCTAAATAGAAAAGTATGAGTTTATCTAGACAGTTTGCTGGTAGAAAAATGGAGAGTGATACTGTATTTGGCTTTTTTTTAATGAAACAGGCTCACAAAAAGTCTTGAGATGCGTGTCTTCATGAAGCTCAACAGCAGCATTGCGTATTTAATCATTTCCAGTTGATTGTAGACTTGCAGTCATTGCACTCATATTTTGAATGTGTTCCTGTCTGACAGTGACAGCATAGGTATTACACTAAATGTTTCTGTGCATGCAATGGCAAGTGGTAGTCGTTCGTAACCGTTATATGTTGCACTGTATATTAATGCTGTGCATTCAGCATACTAGCCCAGTGACTGACCTTACTGCTGTTAAATGAAATAAATGAAGTGGAAGCCGGGAAGGTATGATATATATATATATAAAAAACTGTAATTAAAAGTAAAAGTAAAAGTGAAAGTAATTTTATTTTGGAAAAGTAAAAATAAAATTAACAACTATTTACAAAGTAAAATTAGAACTGAAATAGAAATTAAATTGCATTAAAAACTGTAATTGAAAGTGAAAGTCAAATAAGGAACCCAAAACTAAATTAAAAGTAAAAGTAGTAATTATTTTTCGAAGTAAAATATCACTGGTTCTAGAAATAACCCTGGTTGACGTTCTCGCCAATGCGCACAGTACGTTTGCTATAATAGAACCAAATATGTTGTTATTTTACACTTTAACACCCACAAATTCTAAAGATCCACTATCTCAACAACAACAACACCAGCAACAACGCCAGCACCAACAGCATTAATAATAATAACAATAATAATAATAATAATAATAATAATAATAATAATAATAATAATAATAATAATAATAATTTAAGGTGCAATAGTTTATTTGCTTTTGTGGCATAAATCACACATATGAGGAACTTTGGAATAACTACATTAAACTACTCACAAGCAACTAAAACTTAGAATTTGATAAAATATTAATAATTATTGTATTGATATTTGAGGTTACTATAGATTGCACTAGGCACAGATATATACGTTAAAATTTGTTAGGCCTTTCAGAGTTGTTTGTACCAGGAATCAGAATCCTATCTGATACAATGGACCCAATACCATCAACTGATTCCAACGCTAGAGCGAATACAGTCCTAGTGAGAAATACAGCATTGTGTTGTGATAGGCTAGACTGCCTGACTTGTAGGTTGGCTATCGCAAATGAAAACGGACGTGAAGACGAGGTCTATGTCAAACTGCCGTGCAATTAATGTATTATGAAGTACCAAGGCCGCCTAGAGAAAGTCATGAGCGCAAACGCGACCCATGTTCTCATGCCCTGACATGAGTATTTTTGCACAGGCCTTGTCCTTATGGCTGTGGACATGGGTTTTTTGCTATGAAATTAATACATTTGTGTGAGAACCTCAGCATAGGACAATTTAATTTAATTAGCTATTTATATTGCGCCTAATCATTAATGTTAGCAAGTGCATTACAATTAATGTCAATTATTATAAGCACAATTAAACAGATGTGTTTTCAAATGTTTACGAAAAGTGACGGGCGACTTTATGTTCCGTAGCGTTGGAGGAAGGGCGTTCCAGGCATGGGGTCCAGCGTACGAGAAGGATCGTTGCCCCACGACTGCACGAAGACGAGGTTTCCGGTATTGGCTGGTAGAGGCTGATCGTAGGCCTGGTCTACCAATGGCGGCTGGTGTTGGCTGGAGCAAATCGGCCAGATAGGTCGGACAGAGACCATTTCGTGTACAGAACATCAGTGTGCATGCATAGTTTGTGTTGTATCCGTGACTGGACTGGAAGCCAATGAAGTTCACGAAGCGCCGTGGTCTCGAGGTTTCAGGCCCAGCACCAGACGTGCAGCAGGTCGGCCAGTGTAGACTTTGGAAGGCCGACAAGAACGGAATTAAGACATGGCCGTCTGTCTGTCCAGGTTTGCGCCACTGGAGAAAGTCCGAGGCCCGGTACAAAGAAGGTCTTATCAAAGCATGTATGTACATTAATTAACAAAGGTTACGACATACAAACTTTTTCTAGTTCTTCATCTTTTGCTGATGATGCTGGCGCATATACTTGAATGGTTGTCATTTTCCTGTAGTTTATGTGAAATCTTGCTTGTATTATTCTTGCTGATATTGCCTTGTATCCAAACAAAGCTTTTGTTGTCTCTTTTCTGATCATAATGCCTGCTTCTCAGTGGTGTAGCCAGTGGAGGTTGGGGGTTAACCCTTCCTTAGTGTTACCGACGCAAAATTATTTCGAAACGTCATAGAATGTTAAGGCGCAAGGCGACACTTTTTTCCTTTTAGCACATTTAAAAGGGGAAAAGGAAAGGCGATTACCTTTTTTGCTCGTCAAGATTTTTCGGAAGTTGGTTAGGACCAAAACAACCTCCCTTCCCCCTTCCGGAAATCATGGCTACGCCACTGCTACTTCTTCCTAATGTTTATTATCGTCTCTTCCCGAGTATATAATCTTGACGTCGTCTTTGTTTATTTCTCCATTCCCAGTCCATCTTGTTTCACATAATCCTAGTATTGTCCATTCAATTCATTTTAACTGATGTATTAAAATGTCTAATTGTTAGACATTTTGGACTGTTTGGTTCAGAGTTCTTACATTCCATGTTCTTATATGTATGTCTTTTTGATATATAGGAATTGCTGTCTCTGTCTTTGTCTTTTCCCAGTAGCTAACTTCAGCGGAGTAGCGTCCCCATGGCTACTGTGGCTTTAGCCATGGGCGGCACACATGGCGGGAGTGGAAAATTTCGGAAGCGACGTGTTTTTGCTTGTCGGGGGAGGTTTTAGCGAAGGCGGCAAAGTTTATAAGGGGTGGCAAATAAGTGGCAACAACCTTTTTTGCTTGTCGAAGTAGGTTTTAGCGAAGGCGGCAAAATTTAGAAGGGGCGGCAAATTTAGCGGCGACAATCTTTTTTTCTTGTCAGGTGTAATAGTGAATTTGGGGCGGCGGATTTGCCAGGAGTCATAGGCGGCAAAAGTGCTCGCTACGCCACTGGCTAACTTCTCGTTTGTGTCCTGGTTGTCCAACATGAATCACGGTCCTTGTTAATCGGGGTGACGCCCGAGCCGGCATATAATTTCATGCTCTGTACTCATTCAGTTTCTGGGGGTCTGTGTTTACATGGCGTGACCAGTGCTCTCATGGTTTGTGTTGTGTGATGGTTTCCCGTGTCCTTTCCCACACTGTTTGACCCACAGTTGGGTGCAAATCCTCACCCGTTCGTTTCACTGCAATGTTTCACTCAACCTGTGGTTGAGCATTCCATTACAGCTACTTAGGTCTCCCACCACTAGAAGGTGGGTGAGGTGGACTTCATGCACTACCCGACGACATGAGCACAACACTTCATCCTGGTGACCCCCGGGAGGGACATTCTGTCGTTTTAGACCGTTCCACAGAGGCTTATAGAGCTATACAACGTTCACCCGTCAACCTCTGCTTCCCAGAATTCGAATACACTTTTTGGAGACTTAGAAGAATACGTCTACTCAGTATACCTGGAAAATATATACAAAAGTGCTACGACAAAGACTCAAACATTATGCGGAATAAATACTTAAAGAGGAACAAGCAGGCTTAAGAATGGGAAGGAGTACAATCGATCGATCAAACACATACGATCAGAAGGATAGCAGAAAAATATTGAGAGACAAATAAAAATATATACCGCAGTTTCATCGATTTCAAGCAAGAATGTGATAGCATAAAACATGAAGAATTATGGCAAGCACTAAAACATTGCGGTATCCCAAAGAACCTTCTTCTTCTGTCTTTCCTTCCGTCATTCGCTATTTGGTTGAACGATGGGTCTGAATGAATTCCTTCCACTTCTTTCTGTCTCTTGTTGCCCTGATCATCTGCGAAATTCTCACTGATATTCAAATAAGAGTAATTGGTCTAATCTTCCATCTGTGATAGGGACTGTCTCATGTCCAAACCCCTGTGTTATTATATTATCAATGACGAAATAATTATATCCAAGCTACTAGGCTATGTAGGTCACATAAAGCAATAACACGCACACATGAACACACGCAAGCATCACACATGAAACACCAAACAATAACGCTGGCAGGAACTGAAAGCAATGTTCTTTAGTCTATATATAGTCTATACGGACTATAGGACAGCGCGTAAGCTTATGAGGTCCATAGCGTCATTTTAGTTTTAGTAATACATTTAACCAGAGGCGTAGCTAGGGGAGGAGGGGGTACATATGTCCTCGGGCTCCAAGGAGGGGGCGCCAGAGTCGGGTTTACGGTAGGAAAAAAGCTAAAAGAAGCCTAAATATAGTTTTGACGACCACCTTATTTTGCTGGTCGTGGGAGTTGAGGCAGTGCCATCAGCATGGTTTGTCCCAGGACGCAGGAAACTGTAGTATGAATCTAGTCGTAACGGCTGTGATTAACTTTTCTGGTTGTCAGGTTTTCGTGAACTCAAGGGGGCGCTGTCAGCATGTTTTCTCCCGGGCGCCGGAAACCCTAGCTACGCCCCTGCATTTAACATCAGTCGATGATATTAGTTTGAAAGTTACTCATTGGCTTGCCACGCGTGAAATGCATAGGCCCATACAACTAAAGGCCCGAAGGTCCGTGAGGCCTACGTTCACTTCTACGTATTTGCATTGGAAAAGTTAGACAAATTAGTTATTGGTGTCCTCTCACTTTCTAGAATCGCGGAGGCAAACAGTAAAGGCACAAACTCTAACCAATCACTGAGTTGGAGGATATGGGACGATCATGAACTGGGCGATTCTTGACATTTCCGTATTCAAAATACTTCGGCGGACATTGAAGCGAACTGTTGCAGGCATTCAGCTGTGAACCGCATCACACAATAGACCTGTGACACGGACGTTGATGATACGATTTCATTATCTCTTGTAAATTTTAGTTTTTTAGAAAATTACTACGAATTTTATTCAGACCGAAATGACGTTTTATATAGAATATTTCAACCCTATTTGGTTAAGCGCGCTTTGGAAACTAAGTCTAAGTCTTCTACTTCAATGGATTATATTTGGTGAGTCAATTTGTGCTTTTCAAAATAAGGCTTCACCGATTAGGCCTATTTGCAATTAAATATATGAATCATATTTTTAAAAAGTGTTTCCATTAGTGACATTAGTGAAGAATTGAAGATATTTCTGACAGTGATGAAGCTATCGCGTAGGTTTGCTTGATTATTATAAAATCTTTAAGCAGGCTTCCGAAGAATAGAAGTCCAATGTGAGCTTCTAAATAACATGTTTTCTGTCGATCGAATTTCTAGCTTTCAATTCCGAAGAAGTCTCGTCTGAGATAATAGCAGCTTCGTCGAAAAAAACAGTGTTTGTCGGCCAACGATTTGAATTAAGCTGCTACGGAGACAAATCATCAAAATGGATCGACTGGACGCAGTTTCGAAGCGAATATATTAGCCAATGTCCTGACGCTATTAAAGTAAGTTGGTGCGATAACATCGTTGTCTCAGGTGTAATAACTAACTCACAGAGGAATCGGTTCAACGTATCGAAGAATTCAAATGAAACACATCTGTCTTCAACTCTTTCCGCCGAAGTCACTGATCTGTCACATGCTGGAGTTTATCAATGCGTTGATACATACAGATCTTCAGCCTTCACATATCTTACTGTAATTGGTAAGTGATTCAAGCGTTTACTGCATATGTCACTGTTGTTATCCAAAACGGCATTTTTGAATGGATAGTCGTGTTGACTTCGCAGTCTTCCAAATTGGTGTGTTATTTATTATTCGGCGATTTGTGAAGCGCCGTAACATGGCCATCGGCCCAAACCAAAAGCGCTGTACACTGTACAGTCAAAAGTCAACTATACGATATGGTGAACAAATACGTTTTTAAGTCTTTAGCGAACATTTCAGCCGAAGTAAGGCGATTTATGGAAGGGAAGAGGCAATGGCGTACCTAAGGGGGCGAGTACGGTGCAGTCTGCCCCGGACGGGACAAGAAGAGGAGCGGCAATAATTTTTCGGCCTATATTCCATTGGCGGTGATTGCGCAATAAGGAAGCCCCCTCCCCACAAACACACAGGATTTCTTGTTTTTTAACTCGAATAATTAATTAATCTACTTTGTTCTATTAAGTTTGGATCAAAGGCGTCAGTGAAATTAACCTCAGTACTAACGAGGCGAAGCATAACCTGGTCAGCATATTTACTGTATATTAGTAGTATTAATTCAGTTATAAGGCTATCCCGGCAAGATCAAAGAATACTGGGTGCCCCTTTATCTGTGGTTGCAGTACATAGATTTTGATGACATTGTTCAAGATAATTCACAAAAGAAAGCAAGAAAAGACTCGTTATATTAGTTTGCAAAAGTTATTTGTGATTATGGCAACTAAGCATATTATTGCACGTGCTAAATTGCTATATGTGTACTTTTTAAACTATAAATTGGCATTGCCGGCAATAAAACGAAACGAAAATTTAATTAGCTGTATTCTTCGTTCATCATCATCATCATCATTTCCTCTTTCCTTCATTAGTTGAAGATGAGGTGACGTCATGAATCAGGCATTTCCAGGTAGTTCTTTCTTTTGATGCTTTGATTGCTGTTGTTATAGCCATTCCAGTCCATTCTTCTATGTCGTCCACCCATCTTCTGTTCGGCCGACCTCTTTTTCTTTTTCCTGGCATGATACCTTGTTGTATTGGGTATTGGGTATTCTTCGTTACGCTTCTTAATTATTTAATTTAAAAACTTTGATAGCGTTCACTGCTAAACAAATCAGAATAACGAAAGGTTGGGAGGGAGAAACTACGACAACGCTCCGAACACCAGAATGCCAAGTGCCACCGAGAAGAAGAGAATATCTGGTCTCATATTGTATACCTAATTATTTTGATTACCCTACTTAGCATAATAAAACAATTAAAAATTCTGCCCCATCCAGTCTGATACCCCATTGACTTGACTCGCCGATAACACACTGTCCCGGTTTAAGTGGCATTTTAACCTGCTTAGAGGTTTTTGCTGTTATTGGATGTCATAATTTAGACTACGAAAAAAGACTTAAATACTGTGGGTTGACAACATTAAAGGGAGAGGGAGAGAGAGAGAGAGAGAAAGAGAGAGTGAAAGAAAGAAAGAAAGAAAGAGAGAGAGGGAGGGAGGGTTTGATAGAAGCATGCAAAATAATGATTTGGAAAGTAGATGTGACATACGATCGAGTCTTTGCATTAACACGCTATGGCAGAACAGGAGGCCACAAATGTAAATTCTTCAAGAAGAGGTTGGGATCAAGGATGAAAATAATTTTAGTTCACGGGATGCGGACAAATTGAACAGTTTGGACGAAAAGCAATAACAGTTTTAACTATAAATGGATTGAACCGTTTCTGCCATCCTTAGTCTATAATTCATCAGCCGTTTATAGCGTCCAATATATTTGAGCTGTGTAGCATTTGAGGTAAAATCTTAGTAGAGAAATAATGTGTAGAATCCAATTCTGGTCAGATTTTGATTATGGGTTCAATTTCGTGAAAATTAGTTGAAAGCTGAATCAAATGCCGTTTTCTTGGAAGCATTTAATACCTGCTGCTTGCTTAGTCATTTATACATATACACATAAATATTTATAGGCTTATACGGTATTATTACCAATTCTGACCCCTAACGAATCAGAACAGAGAACAGAGAATTGTATTTTGTGGTGTTTTATGCCATTGCAATATGTGTGAAATATCTAGTCTTGTGAAACATAGACACTTTTGTTATTTCCTGTTACTATTTCTTTAGATCCAAATCCAAACTGTACAATCGGTGATAATTCCACCACGTTGAACTGCTCCTTTGCTTATTTCGGGTGGATTCCAGACTCACAAAGGAATCCGAGTGCTTCCAGTAGTCTAATCAACTGCTCACAAGAAGGAAAGCAAGTCTTCTGCGTCGTTCAGACTCCAGAGTGTCGTTTTGGTAATGCAATGTTGTATTTGGGCGCTTTAGACCGTAATAGAAAACAAGCTAAACCATTTATTGGGTTGGCAAGTTACTAGGCCTATAGATATACAACAAAGTTGATGGAGAGGAAGTAGGTTACCATGATCTGGAAATTGTAACGGTAGTGATATAGAAAGTCGATCGAAATTTTTACAACAACACAAATTATGCGTAGTAAGAAGAAAGAGAAAGACAGAATGGTCATACAAAGAGCACGAGGAAAGCTGATTGAAAACGACAAAAAGAGAAGTTCGCCGCTACATTACAATACCAGCCGCTATTCATCTTGTCCGCGCTCTCGTATTCTCGAGACTGGACTATTGTAATAGCGTCCTTCTTGGACTTCCTGGGAACCAGCTGAATAAACTGCAAACGGTTACGGTCATCAACGCCTCTGTTCGAATTATTTTCGGCTTGAAGTGGCATGCCCACGTGACACCAGTGCTTAGGGACAGGCCTCATTGGCTTCGGGTCCCGGAGCGTGTAAGCCTACAAGCGGTGTTGGCTGACTTTTTGCGCTCTTCGGGACCCCGCCTGCCCCAATTACTTGTCAAGCCTGGTACGGAGACAAACGACGACTGGGTGCCATTTGCAGCTGAGATCCAGCAGCCGCCACCGGCTGTACGTTCCTCTTCCGGCCAAGACTCCGAAGTTTGGCGAGCGTTCAATGACTCGGGGAAACCCACTTCTGTGGAACGCGCTCCCTTATGCTCTGGCCGGGGTCACCTCTCCCGAGATGTTTGCAAAAGACCTAAAAACGTACTTGCTTACAAGATCGTATGACATTACATACTGTTGACTGTACAGCGTTTTTGGTTTTGGCTTATGGCTATTTTACTGCGCTTCATAAATAATTGTTGTCGATGATAATAAAAATGACCGTGCAGTCGAATTTGGAAAGACATCTCCTGCTGTAGGCTGCTTCTACTGGTTGTCATTCGGCTGGCAAAATAGAAATTGGATCACAACTCTAATTAATTACTACTTTGTAATTATTAATTGTATTATTGTTAAACTCGCTAAAACTTATATTATTGTTAAGCAATGTCGCAGAAATAGACTATTTAAAGTAAATTAATACGACTTTCTTTTAAAATGATGATTATATTGGCATATTTAGGAAAAATTATGATCAAATATATAATTAATAATTAGAATTTTGGCATTTATTTTTAAAATATTAAATCATTGATGATGCTATTAAATCATTGATGATGCTGTTATACCGATTCTGATTGGTTCGTGTAATTTTTCAGTTTTAGACTCTGCAAATGAAAATGAAAACGATGAGACGAATTCCATAAATGTTGCTATAAATGTCTTTGAAACAACATTTTATGTAAATCTGCGATGCATTAGATCAGCTAAATTGATGACAACTGCTTCTGACGGTTAGTTATCGCAATTATTGTTAGGCGTACTGATTTACCGCACCATTTCGTCATCCTGGTTTCCCGATTTCAACAGCATAAGTATGGTGTCCCATAAGCATTGCTATAATTGGCTTATCGCGTCGTAATTTTGCTTCAATAGTGATTCTTCATGCAGATGGTCGGAACGTATAGAAAATAAAATTCTTGTTGAAATGATATTGACGAAGAAAACTTTCCACTCCGGTAATTTTTAAATGTTGAAACTGGTATTTCTATGGAAATGAAGATTCTCGTAGAGAGAAATTAGTTCAGTGCATTCGTTTCATTAAGGGTCAGAGGTCAAGAATCTCTCGTTTTACCACGATATCTATAGATTGTTGTACTATTGCCATTGCGCTTGTCTTTGCTCTTATCAATATGGATTATTGTAAACGTTCATTTGTCTTACCTAAAATATTTACTATTTTTCCTTTCTTATTGAAGTTCTAGCTATGTAGGCTACTCTCGTTGAAAGGCAAAAAACTCTTTACTGAATGAGCAGTTGACAATGACAAATATTCTTGCTTCAGCGTTGCGTAGACTTTCTGTTGTTTTCATAGTTTCTTCGAACATTGGAGGTGCATTATCAACTGATCATCCTGCTACTTATGCCATCATAATTTCCATCTCAACTATCTGTGGAGTCATGGCACTCGCCATCCTTATTTTAGTTGTGGCACTGAAGCGTGGTTTGTGATTTACAATTGAGTTCCAATCAATTTATGTCAATACTAATATTTTAATTGATATATGTATAGCATTATTACACTACTAGTCATAAGAGTATTTATCACAATTTATGTTAGAATGGTTTTGTGGACGTTCATCAAAATCTTCCCTTGGAGTGACTATGGGCGGATGTCCAATAGTCTGCCCGATTATCTAAATTGAGTTAAAGGTGTTATTGATGTTCATCATATTTTTTGTATCTAGTTATGCTGCAATATAGGGGGCATCATTGGTAATAGTATTGTCGTTAATATTGTTTCACTGGTAAGTTGGTAATTGGAAGCCACAGAAATGTAGTTTCTGCGAAGGATTCTGAAGATTGCATGGACGGAAAACAAACCAGATTAAGAGATCTTGAATGAAATTAGAATAAAAAGAAGTCCGATGGTAACCATCAAAAAGGCAGCTTTCCTTCATCGGACACATAATGAGGAAGGAAGGCCTGGAGCAGTTGGCAATAACCCGAAAAGTGGAAGGCAAAAGAGCAGGAGAAAGGCAGAGATACACTTATGTAGACTGCCTACGAGAAGGAATTAAGGGAGTAAAAAATGACATCGATTTAATAAGAGGATGTCAAGATCGAACATAGTTTAACTCAATGACCGCTAACGTAGAAATACACAGCACCTAAAGAAGAAAGAAGAAGGTAAGCTAACACCCAGGGGCTTCTATCCCTATTTAAGGTGGGCGCAGTGTGCGCCCGGAAAAAAAATGGGGGGGAAATATTTTGCTTTCAACACCATTATATAAACTATTAATAAGCTAAATGATGCTACTTATCTGATCAGAACCGACACTGATATTGATTCAAAATAACACCAATCGTGACGTAATCAGTGGCGTCATTTGGAGGCAGGGGCATGAACCCCCCAAAAATGAAAAAAATTCATTTATAATGTATTAATGCGCAAAAATTGCAAACAATTGCCAAAATATAAAAAAATTGCAAATTTGCCAACATTGGCCATAAAATTTGCCAAAATTGACCAAAATTTGCCAAAATTTTGCATAAAATTTGCCAAAATTTTGCAAAAAATTTGCACAAATGCGTAAGATTTGCAAAAAATTGCTAAAAATTGCAAAAAATTTGCAAAAATTATCTCGCCCCAAGAAAAGCGTGAAATGACGCTACTGGACGTAATCAATGGTACATGATAGCTATGCCTAATACAAAGGATAAAAGGCTGAAAATAATACTAAGTCCACAAGTGAGCAAATTAGCAAGGGGAATTTGTAATTTGGGGGATTTGTATTTTTTTTGGGGGGGGGGGAATTGAGCCAGGCTTCAAGGAGGATAGAAGCCGCTGCTAACACCACGATTAAAGCTTTGTTGTTTTTCGTCACAGAATGCACCAGAAAACGTCAAAGAAATGAATTGGACATTCCTAGAAAAGGTAGAAAACCTAAATACTTATTTGGCAATTGTGGTAACGCGTGACTTCCATGACAGCAACTTGGCACAATGGCCCAGGAATGAGATGCTAATGGCAATTGCATAAGACAACTGCCTTCCACATTACTCTAATTAACTTTTTTTACATTCATAAAGAGATTAGTGATAACTTCGAAAAAACATGACATTATAGCTGGACACCACGCCTAGTTTGATTAAAAAGATATTCGAATCAGAATCGAGTCCCAGGCTCAATTTTTTCAGGTCAACTCTGAGGAAGATGGCTAGATATAGACTTTTATATGCTTATGAGCTTGTCCCCATACAACCAGGCCAGTCGAGATGGTGGGCAAGGGGCAAATACACTGGGGCTAGGCGATCGGTAGGGGCCCGGGTGGGCTAGGTTAGGGTTAGAGTTAAATGGGGCCCGTTGAAGGCATTGCTTGACGACTCTGACAATTCAAAAGAGGTAGTCACCAGATTTTAAACTTTCTAGGGGCCCACGGGTACTCTGCACAGGGGCCCGAAATGTTCGTTCATGATTTTGTACTTTGTTTCCTGTCAGAAATAGATGCGTCAGCAAACGATGAATATGAAGACCCTGAAATAGCTGGAAACGCTACATCCAATGCATGTTATACTTCGCTGCAACCGATTTCAGCAGACACAGCGGTACGATCTCACTCTGTCACCCCTTGACCAGTGGCGGCTCCGCGTGGGGGATGAGTGGGGATGCATCCTCCACCGGACTTTTCTGTCTTTTTTGCTTGTGAAACCTATTTCTGGTAAAAGTCTAGTAAAACTACGGGCAAAACTGCGGATGACCTTTTTTGCTTGCCTCAACCTATTTTCGGTAATAGTGTAGTAAAATTAATGATAAAATTCCATTTTTGTCAGCCTTTTTTGGCAAAGTTCATTGATTTTTTCCTTCTATTTTCGTCCACCAACCAGCTTCCTATGAATTCATTTCACCCCCTCCCTCCTCCATCAAGAAATCATGGAACCGCCACTGCCCTTGACCTAATCATTTCTGTTTTTCCCGTGACGTATTGGTGGACATTTTGAAAATAAATTATGACAAAGATGCTTTCTCAGTTGACAACATTTAGATGATATGATTTGATGGCTTATTGTGGGCATAAACTTTTGCGAGATTTGTTATACATTATATTCAATATCTAATTTCAATGGTTCATAGCAACTCGTTACTTATGCATTTTTAAAAGTAGTTTTCGAAAGCAAAGAAACAAATGTAGGACTATGCCTATGAAATTGTGTCATGGTTCGTTAGATCCGACATTTTCAATATTGGTTCAAAATTGGCGAAGTTGTGGTAAGAAATTATTATTATTTCAGGACAATTTATATAGCGCCGTACGCATAGTTTAAAATCCAAAATCAAAAGCGCTTTGACAACGCTGACATGTCAATGAAGGTGAGAAGGTGGCGATGTTAAAATCCACTGTGATCATGGAAAGAACTTTGCTGTTGCCGTGAAGAAGTCCGATGCAGAGTCCTTTAGAAATGTGCTGACTTTTTCCGTACACGGCATAGGGTAAACTAATGGAACCCTGGCCATCCATTACAATCCTGGCCACTTTTGAAATGCTGCTTATGCGCGATAATTGTGCTTTGCGCATTAATGTCTTTGAAATCTAGGCATTTTTTTCTGCGTTCTATTCGCCGAAAATATTTTAAATATTTTTGGTTTTGCTAATTTCGAGGTTTTTTCGTATTAAAGTTTGAGCATTTAGAAGTGAGTTTCAACAACATATTTGACAGAATAAACTTTTTCAAATTACATTTATGGTCGTTTAACGTCATTTATTATTACTGTAGCGCTTAAATTTTGTAAATATAACACTCTAGACTATTTGCTGAAAATTTTGAGGCATCCGATCGTCGACGGAGCGTTTGAGACCAGCGAAACTAACGTCTGTCTGTTTAATACAAACCTGGTCGAAATTTTACATAATTCTGGCCAGTTTGCCCAGCTCAGGGTTGGTGTTCTTGTTGCCAGAATTAGTTTAAACGCAAACAGTATGCACTTGGTGATGTGATAATAGCAAATGTTTGCTTATATACATGTTTGCTTATATACATGTACATGATGATTATGATTTATATTTACAATAGATAATTCAATACTTTTTATTCCTTGTGCCAGTTTGCTTATTTTCCTATTAGCCTATTAAAAATTTTTCCCTACTGTTTTGGCATGGCAGTTATATTTATCAAGTATGGGATACTTCATGGTCAGTGTATTATATAGGCCTCATAGGGGGGAAATTCCGTCCTCAAACCTCAATCCCCAGATCCCAACACCGACACAAATTTTTGCATTGAACTGAGTCTCTTCCCTCAGCCAAGTCAATCCCCAAAGGCCTGGAGTCTTACTTGTTTTCTGGCAGCTAAGCTTGGAATGACCTGGTCTTTTGCAGATGGATTTGAAGTACCATCAATTGATACCCTTGAGTGTTAGAAATGGTGCTATAGAAGTGCATAATTATTATTAGGCCCCTATTATTTATTATTAAAATGAAATATGTAAGAATTTGTTTTAGTACTGATTGTTACAGATTTTACAGCAATCACTTGTCTTGATTTTATAGGATTTTTGCATCTATCTCTTACATTTTATTATGGGTAAACATAAGATGAACAGCCATTCTCTAGGCAATTCAAAGACCACTGGGCCTTTATGTGTAAAGAAAACACACACAAAACGAGGGAAATGCTTAAATTGGACAGATGACAATATGAAATCGGCAGTCAGTGCTGTGACAAGTCGCATCATGTCACAGAGAAGGGCGAGCCAAATGTTTGGAATACCCCGATGTACACTACACACTCGGGTAGCTGGTAAGACCAGCTTAAGTGCACGACCAGGTCATCCAACAAAATTATCTTTTGAGCAGGAAATGAAACTAGTGGATTATGCTGGAAACAGGGCTTCTCTTGGCATTGGTTTTGGAAAGCGACCTTTCTTTGTTTATGCAAGCCAATTTGCAGAAAAGTTTGGAGTAAAATTCGTGAATGGATTGCCTTCAGAAAAGTGGTGGAGTGGTGTAAAACGACGCCATCCTAAATTACGACTTCGACAACCTGAAGGAACAGCGGCTGTGAGACATAAATGCATGGAAGACAGTCTAAGAATAAAATGCCAAGAGGATGCAAATAATTTAAAAGCCTGCATTGCACCTATTCTGCAGCAAAGCAAAGATGAATCATCAACACAGATCAGCAAAGATTTTAAGAAACCACTGATGACGGATGAGACTACAAAAGAGCAAAGAAAGGTCAAGCCAGAATTAAAAATTACAGATAAACATGTTGGCAAAGTGAACCAATATAGCGGAAACTATCAGGCAGCACATTCAAGTGTGTATACTTCTGGATGTCAAGAAAGGAAACCAAAAAAGAGAATGAGTTGCAGTAGTACAACTAGGCCTAGTAGGAATCAGCACAAGTCTGACTTTTGCTTTATTTGTGGCGAATCTGAAACTGATCAGCCAACAGAAGAATGGATTCAGTGCAGTGACTGTTTTTCATGGGTTCATGAAGAGTGTGCTAATGTTGAGAACAATATATTTGTTTGTGAAAAAAGTGTATAGGCCTAATGTTCTTTGGTTGTATGCCAAAACATTTCTACCAAAATGTTTCTCTAAATTGATATTTATTATAATTAGTTTAGTCTGCATTTTCTTCTTGCTGCGAGTTGTAAGACCTGATGTGATTTTTAGAGTAGCTCTAGATCAGAACTTCTAAGAACAGTTGCACTAATAAATTAGCATTAAAATTTTAAGCTTGTTCTCACAGAGACTCTTTGGACTGCATATACCTACACCAAATGTTTTATATCTTCAAAACCTGAAGTTAGTTATGAATATTGTAGTTGTGCTTTAAATGGGCAATGACAGCCTCTATGATAGTCAATGAAAGCTGTTTGATTATTATTTTCAGCTGAGCTGACATCTAGTTTATTAAATAGGCCTAGTTAGGCTATTAATTGTTTTCAGAATTTTATTAAATATAAAATTAATGAATATTATATATTCTTGTAGCCTACTGTATACTAGGCTAAATGCAAGACAAGTTCACTTAATGCAGCTGTTTTGTAGATCATAAATGATTATTTTACACAAAACTTTTATCCAGTAATGCCTTCTAAGCCACTTTAAATCATGCTAAGTTAATCATGCTAAGTTAAAAAACGCATTTAATCCAATTTTCAGTACCCATAGTTCTTGTAAGTATGATTAAGTGGGTTTCCATAGTGCATGGAGGAGAACAACTTGAACAAGATCATGCCAAATACAGAAACAAGTCTACACCTGAATCTGCATGTTCTTAAATCTCCTTGCCTCACGGACCACTTTTAAAGATAAGAAATTTCTCACGGGCCACCTGAAAATTGAGAAAAATCATGGCAAGCAAAAAATTTCATCGGGTGGGATATTCGTTCCTCCCCAGTGCCCCGACAAGCAAAAAAGGGGCGTCACCTTATTTAATTGTGCTGCTTGCTCTAAAACATGTTGGGTCCGGGCACCCAAGGGGGGGTTAACCCCCAACTCACCCATGGCAACGCCACTGACATGGAAAATATATATGTAATTTTTATTAGCGTTTTTTAAGAATTTGCCGCGGCTACTAGGCACTAGCCCCTCTCGCAGACCACTTTTGGTCGGCGGACCACGGGTTGAGACTTGAGAACCACTGCCATAGTGGATCATTCAAATTTTACAATGGTAATTTGACATCGCTTCGATAAAAGAGCTTGCTAAAATATTATGCTCTAATCCTGGCCACATGGCCAGGATTGAAATAATGTGGCCAGGAAATTGTGAATTTCTCGTTTTGCCGTTTTTATTCTTTTAAAAATAGAATTTTATACATTATGTGACTTTAAAAAGCACTTTTAGTAAATTTGCCGCCCGTTTCATGATATTATAGCGCAAAATTGGATAAAAATTGTACTGACAACTGGTTTGGAGCTTTCAAACATTTAAGGTGGCCAGGATTCCATTAGTTTACCCTATAATTATTACGTAATTACCCTAGCACAATATTATTCAGCGTTTTGCCATAATTGTAGGGCAGTTTTATGTTTATGTTGCCCTAAGCAGATAATTATTTAACTGGTGTCAATAATTATATTCGCAGACTCTCGAACTAAAGGATACTGCATATGCTCAGCTACAGATTGCGTCGTCGTCCAATCAGGAAGCTGTGTATATAACTTGCATTTGAACAAGACGACGTTGTAAAACACAATGTAGTCGGCAGCAATGTTGCATTTCAAGTGAACAAGTGTTTCCAGCAGCTGGTCAGTCAGGCGAGCACGCTGAGGTCTAATTTGAACCGTTTGTAAATTTTAATTCTAAACAACAATTGTAAATTATTTTCCAACACATGTTAATTAATAAACCAAAACAAATGGAACACAGTACTAGAAGCCCTCTACATTTACACTGGTTTTGTGCTTTGCTGGTTTTCACAAAATGTATAAAAACAATCGGCCATATAGCTAACTGACTTCATAAAAAAACTGCACGATATACCGTAGCACCTTCTCGTTGCACTTTCGAGTGTTTGCTTTAGGGGCCATCCATAAATGACGTAGCGCGATGTTGGCAGTTTTTGAACCCCCTACGTAACGCGTCGTAACAAAAAGTCAGACCCCCTAATATATGAAGTCACAACGGGCTAAACCCTCTCTGGTGAAAAATCTTGACAAGCAAAAAAGGTCATCCTCATTTTTTCCCTTGTACTTTTTACTTTTTCCTTTAAAAATTTCCTGACAAGCAAAAAAGGTCGCCACCTAACAAAAATTTACTTTAATGTGACGTCACATTTCTGTAGACCCCCTTTCCCGTAACGCATCGTCACAAACGTTTAAACCCCTCCCTCTAAGTGCGTTACGTCATTTGTGGATGACCCCTTAATTAAAAGTATGAATAGTAATAGGTCTAGCACTTGCTTTGTGAAGGCACTTGTGACTGAGAGCTTATCTTGGATGCGTTTGTCACATTTCTTACAAGTAGCCATCGATACTGTCGACGATCTTGAAATACTTATAAGCGTATTTTACAACTCGCGGTTCTGTATACCCCAAAGGTGAGCGCCTTATCTCTGCATTATGCCTATAATTATAATATCTATCAGTATTTTAGGTTACGATTGAAGAAAATTAGAGATAACGAAATGCATGCGACCAGCTAATAGGCCATCTAACAGGATAAGGAAGATCGACTGCTCCACTGGTCTTATAAACGGAACAATTACAACGCATTAACACTGTAGACCAGTGTTTCCCAAACTATGGGTCGCGACCCAACAGTGGGTCGCAGGACTCAGTCTAATGGGTCGCGGGGTAGCGCGAAATTAGATCCAAGCGTGTCATTTTCTAGCCATTACCACAATGTCACAAGCCTTGAAAGTTGCAAATATCTATTTCTCTAATTTTGTTTTATTTCGCAAAAATTACTAATGCTGTCTAATATATTTACCATAAATTGAATAAGAGCTTTTTTGACATTTATTCAAAACTCAGAAGATTCTTAGCTGACTTGACCCTTTTTCTACGGCTATTTCAACTAACGTTCGCCAGATGGCCTAATGAATTATTTTTGGGATAGGCTATTACATGCTATGATTAGGGTCACGGCAAGTTACAAAACCGCTGAGGTGTCAGGTGGGCCACGGTTCCAAAATGTTTGGGAAGCCCTGCTGTAGAGCAACTTAAAGCAAGTATGTAAACATAAATCCACATGCTACGCAAGTATGTAAATCCACATGCTAGTCTTACCTTGGAACATAATAATTATTATCAGTACAATCTAAAATGGCGCTCAACTAATTTGGTCTTTATAAGAATTTTTCAAGGATTAAGTAACAAGGACGTTAATTAGTAACATTTTAGTTATGTTTACAATTACAGTGGGCCTGGCCTACTGTCTCCTTACCATTGTTCTGAAACAAAAGTGTTGCAAAATGCAGATGTTGAAAACATTGCTACTTCACCTTTTGAACAGTGTTTATTCTAGGCCTTCTCTGGGGGGATTCCCCCAAGTTTAAAAATTCCCCCAAAATGTTTATATGTTGCATGCGGGGATGGAAATTCCCCCCAAGTGTGACGACGGGGGGAATTTGTTTTGAGAGGGGAAAATGTAAGGATGAGAATTTTGGGTTGGCAGGGCATTTGAAAAGGTGAGAACGGCAAAAAACATTAGGAAAGATGGCAAGGATGACCCTTTTTTGCGTGTCAAGATTTTTGGAGACTCAGACCTTGTCTCCCCCCAAAAAAACCATTTCCAATTCCCCCAATGTGTCAAGGTGGCTAGAATAAACACTGCCTTTTGAATAAGCATCTTACAGACATGAGAGTCTGTCTACCTTTGTGATTTTGTATTAAAAGGGCATTTTAAAACATTTCTTTCTTTTTTATAAATCACGCTTGAAAACGCATGTTGGCTAGTTCCAGTGGCGTAGCCAAGGGGGGGAATTTGAGGGTTAACCCCTTGGCTGCCAAAAACAAAATATTTTTAATAAGTTCCCATGCATTTCTAATTTTCTGACGCGACTTTGGGGGTAAAAACACCCCCTTGGACATAAAATATAGAATGTAACGGTGCTTAAGAGGTGATGACCTTTTTTATTTTTTGCTTCTCAGAAAAAATCTGGAGATGATAAGGTTTTTTGCTTGTCAAGATTTTTCAAAAGTTGGTGTTGGTCACGATCAAAAACCAAAATCCAACCCCCACCTTCCGGAAATCCTGGCTACGCCACTGGCTAGTTCAGTACTTTTGGCGCCTCGTATCTCAACGCCCCGCTGCATCTATAGAGTAGACGGGCCGGGGTACCTTTTAATTGTCTTCCGCCGCCTCTGATTCGTATTCGTCATCATTGCCGGAAGTTGAATATTCATGCATTTCGCTGCTGAGAAATGAACGAGAAACTCGAATTTATTAAATGGGAAATCTGCGTCACGTGATTTATGGACGATGTCGTAAAGAGTGGGTGGTCCGAGATATTTGCGACGGATAACAGATTGTTACAATGAGCAGAGTGAGGGTAGAAACTGTCAAAAAGAATAGCGTGACGTAATTTATGGACGTCCTCCTGATGATGATGATGATCGATCATCATCATAACCATTAGCATCGCAATCGTTGTGGTCGTTGTTGTTGTAGTAGAATCTGCAATCAACGTCGTTATGCAATCATTACTGTCGTCGTCATCATCATTGTCGTCGTTTCTGCAATTAGAAGCACCAGGACGCCTATAATGCACTTTTATGGTGCGAAGTTTATTGCACTTAAGTGCAATCGACAGTGCTCCAACAGAGTGGTACTTAGAAGTCAGCCCAAGCGGGAAACCGTGAGACAGACTACAGAGGGAAAAAAGCCGACAGACGTGGGATTTTGTCTGATTTAAACGCATTTGACGAGCGTGCAGATGCTGGGGGGAGAATGGGGGAGGGGGAAAGAGAGATGAATATTAACAGAATAATTTTCAACGAAGTCAGAATACGGTATCAGTTCTAGGCACATCATACAAAGCATTGTCTGTTCGATTATCTCAATTTTTAGATCTGTCACTGAGTCCACACGGATTTCGAGAACTGAGGGTAGGAATTCATAATAATTATTGTATACTGTTCTTTATAAACGCAAAGACAAGAGACCAAGATCAGTGGTTTTCACACAGGCTTACTTAGCCTCCTAAACCACTTAAAATCACATTATTATTATTATTATTATTATTATTATTATTATTATTATTATTATTAAGCCAAAGAAGGAGAATACAGAAACAATCCTATATATTAGAGGACAAGAGGACAAAGAATTAGATTAGATTACACAGCAAGACCATAATGGGTGAAACATAGTAGCTCCCACACAGGGTAGACCCAATTGAACTACCCTAAGCCCTATTATTATTATTATTATTATTATTATTATTATTATTATTATTATTATTATTATTATTATTATTATTATTATTATTATTATTATTATTATTAAGTCTGAAATGCTTTGTAACTTTTGAGAACCACTGCTTCAGTCCAATGCCGAGGTTTCAAGCTCAAACTGCTCTGTGGGTCGCATGAGGGCTTGTACAGTAACCTGAGAACCGCAACACCCGAACTATGTTGCAAATGATTAATTCGATTTTTAAAAAGAAAATAATTGCCTTATTAGGTTGCGAGTTTCAGTCGGCTTTTGTTTTAGCTACTTATCTGGCATCGTTTTGCATCAACAAGAGTTTCTGTTATGGTTGAATTTACGAGAAGAAGACAATCTCAGTGTTGCTTGCAAACAGGAGCGTAGCAGCCATGTGGACAACCTGGCCAAAATGCCAAGAGCTCCCGACCTGCAAAGGGCACCCGACCCGAGGAAAATTTTTTTTCGCAGAGTTGTAAATAAGTCGTCAGATCGAAAGACCGACAAGTAAAAAAATTAAATTAAAGGCCATCAACAAGTCCGACAAGCAAAAAAAGGGTCGTCAACATTTCCGCAAACTTGTCAGATCGTCTCTGGAAAGGGCCCCCTGTCCGTTTTTCGCCAAGGGCCCCCCGAGAATATTGCTACGCCGACTGCTTGAAAATGTTCATAAGTGAGTCGTGACCTGAGCACAGATCTGTTAACTTAATATTCAGTGTCTGACGCATTTGTGCTTTGGTCGAGAGCAGTTGAAAATGCTTTAAAGTCCTCGGTCGTTTCATTTGATTGATTTTCCACGTTAACTGATAAATTTTTCATTCTTGTGGCAAGCGTATTGGGTGACAAGCTCATGCATTCAGACAGTTTCTTTTATCAGGGCATAAAATATCACTTACCTTTAACTGGCGTTCTTTTATTAGCAAAACCTTTCAAAGGACCGCAGTGGCGTAGCCAGGGGGGATTGGGTTTTGGGGGCCCCACCCCTTGGCCGCCGAAAAATATTCTTATGAGTTTCCATGCATTTGTTATTTTTTGACGCGTCTTTGGGGGTCAAACCCCCTTGGTTATTGGTCCAAAACGGTAAAGGTTTAAGTAAAAGGATCTTTTCTTGCTTGTCAGCTAAAAAAGTAGAGCTGATAACGTTTTTATGCTTGTCAGGATTTTTCCAAAGTTGGTAGCGGTCAAAACCAAAACCCAACCCCCCCCCTCCTTCTGAAAAACGAAAATCCTGGCTACGCCACTGAAGGACCGTGATTACTTTGTATTCATGTCACTTATTGCAAAACTTATTCTTAATAATTCCTGAATCCTCGCTGGACTGATTAGCATTGGTAAAAAGCTCATCTGTTTGCACAGTGCTGATTTTAGATGCATAGGGCATGGCTCTGTCGCCTCTGATATTTTTACCAAACAGCTATCGTTTGTTGACAGACGATACATTGACTTTCATATCTGACCTCGGACATAAATAACGCATAACTCGTCCGATTGCAATTTAAACACTTTCTTTTCGTCTGCGAGTTTTCGTTTTTCGAAACAGACGACATTCCTACAGAGTATTAAATTTTAGTAGAAAAATGTCATTAAATCAACTTTTTATTCTACATTAAACTACAGTCAATACACGATCGTGCGCACAAGATAACCGAAGGTTCATGCATAATTAATAGAAAGACCACGAATAACTAATTAAGTAAGAATTCATTATAGTTGAGATGGCGCGCTATCGTTAAACAGTGGCGAGAGAAATAAGGCCTATGTTTAAAAATTGTCAATTTCTCGAAAATCCCATATAGATTGAATTTTGTTTTTGCTCCCAAAATGCGTCACGGGCCGCACAAAACGTCCTCGCGGGCCGCTTGCGTCAAAACTGGATTTCAGCTTATTAATTAATTAATTAATTAATTAATTAACTAGATTAGGAATGCTGCTTTTATGACTTATGGGTTCAACAGTGTCCAGGGCCCTAAAGGCGAACGATTTTCACGTACCATTTTGTAGCCTAGTACGCCTCTGACTAATGTTGATTCTAATTCTCTGTTGAAAGGATAACCGGTTTAGGTCTTAGACATCAGGATCAGTGGCGTAGCCAGGGGGTTTGGGGGTTAAACCCTCTTAGGCGCCGACGAAAAAAATTTCTTAATGTGTTTCCATGCATTTTTAATTTTTAGACGCGGTTTTGATGGTCAAACTCCCCCTTGGGGCTGCTGACCAAAACTTTTAAGCGCCATAGGCGTGACGACCTTTTTTTGGTTGTCAGCATGTGAAAGGAAAATTTTTAGAAGGAAAGACATAGGATAGATACATAGGATGACCTTTTTTGCTTGTCAAGATTTTTCAAAAATTGGTTACAGTCAAAAGTAAAAACCAAACCCCGTCCCTTCCGGAAATCCTGACTACGCCACTGATCAGAACAATGTGGTGATGTTAAATAAGAGTTTTAGTAATGATTCTAGCATGAGAATAAATGATAGCTTGGTGTAGGACGATCAAATATAGCACCAAACCTGCCTATTAAATTTAAGATTACAACGTTATAAAATTGTCAATTTAAGTAGTTTGTGTAACATTTACAGTAGACACACGCACACACATCAATAGACGAACGCATACGAGGAAGGCAGAGATCACAAGATGGACTGACTGCATAGAAAAAGACATCGAACCAACAGGGTTCTAAAACTAGAAGGAAAGAAAAAAGGAAGAGAGAGAGAGAGAAACACTTTTAAAGAAAATTGGCAATAAACAGAGAACAATAATATTGAAAATCATCTTTTTGAAGTCAAATAAGTGGAGTCTATTGAAGACGACGCTTAACCTTGACTGATTTAGATACAGGTAACCGCGATGGCGCTATAAAAACAGCTGTCTGTCGGATTTACTGTGAAATGTCGACTGCTTTGGTCGTTTAGCCATCTCATGCTTAAGTCGGGTTTTGTTTTTTGGCGCTGTGCTTTCCGTTACACTATTTGAGTGCCACTGCGTAGATACGAAACGCTCTGAGGCAAACCATTCTACAGAAATCTCTCTTCGTGGAATGCAGGACAAGTGTTATGTGCTTGCTTTTATGTGGTGCGCTAGTTTCGAAGGCTTCTTCTTCTGCTCGCCCGACCCCCTCTAATGCTCGTCGTTAAAGTTATAAATGTAAGTAAAGTCGATACTCGACAGCCTTTTTAGCTGTTCAACTTCTTGCCATTTAAAGAAATTATCTAATGTAAATTGTACTTTGGTTTTGTGAGGGCATGTACCCATGTGCCCAGTGGCGTAGCCAATGGGTTTTGGGGGTTAAAAACTTCTTGCGCTTATTTTTTCTTTGGGTGCCCGACCGAAATTGTTTTCATTGTATTTCACATATTTTTTATTTTTAAACGCGATTTTGGGGTTAAAACCCCCTTTTGGCTGCCCAGATCCAAAGTTTTGATAGAGCAATCAGTGCAATTAAGTAAGGTGACGACCTTTTTTGCTTGTCCGGCACCAATGCTGAGAAAGGACGAAGATCACACGCGATGACCTTTGTTATTTTCTTTCTTACGACGGAATCTAGGCTAACGTACATGGCGCCGTTAGGTGTGATACAATCAATTATTATTATTATTGTCAGACAATTTGCTATAGCGCCGTAGGTGAGCGAATGGCACAAAACAAGGGTGCTTCGACAACTAATTACTCGTAACTGAGCTTAAATAAATGCGTTTTCAAGTTGGTATAATAAACGTCGCGGCAGCTTTCGCGTTGGTCACACTGTCCGGAAGAGAGTTCCACAGGACCGGGTTTCCCCGTGTAAAAGATCTCTCGCCAAATAGAGGAGTCGAGGATGGTTGAGGCACGAGTAGCTGATTCCGCTTGCTGGACCTTAGCTGAGCCCGCCGTTCGACCTCCGTAGATCTAGTCAATGTGACATAATACAATACAAGACTCTATGGTCATTGTCAAAGCAGTAAACAGAAGCCCATATTTAACGTGGTTACACAAGTATAGAGTGACGAACCCTAACCCAACCCATTAATTTTTTCATAATCTGGACCCAACCCAATCCATGGATTATGTGTTAACCCAACCCATGAACAAGTCTGGTCTCACGAGAAGCACACGTCCTCGAATCTCTCTCTCTCTCTCTCTCTCTCTCTCTCTCTCCTCAAGCTGTTCACACCATTGCCGAGATCGAGCAGGACGGCAAATAGCTGGAGCTTCCGCTTAATAGGAACGTTACACAACAGCACACTATACTAGAAAGCCCGTTGCTCTGTTTGCCGTAGTCTTCAGGTCACCACTTGAGGCATTATATCCACACGCGTCCACTGTTGCCCGACTTTCCGTTAGCGTCTGGTCGGTCGGTCGGTCGGTCGGTCGGCTCAAAGGCGTCCGCTCCCATGCAATCGGCGTTCGGGCAGATGGACGGTGAGTGGGAGACGATGGGAGGGAGGACAGAAAGAGTATTTAACTCGCCGACACATTCGAGCATTATTGTTCATACTGCAGTCATTTTTCTGCGCTGTTTTGTCGCTTTGAACAGGACTGAGGAATATATACGAAACACGGAATGGGTAAGATACCTGCATCAAACACTTATTTATACATGCCTCTATATACGTGTATATACAGCTGTATATATATATATATATATATATATATATATATATATATATATATATATATATATATATATATATATACGTAGAGAGGAATGGAAACAATGGAGCCCTGAACCTGTCCCAGGACAGAGAAGATTATATATATATATATATATATATATAATGCCCTCAGTACTTCGTTCACGAGAGGCGTATGGCTACAAAATTGTCCGGATACTTGATATTTGGACTTGATGTGCCATCGGTTGATGCTCCTGTGCATTATGAAAGTGGCGCTATAGAAGTTTAAGATTAGATTAGATTAGATTAGATATGATTGTGTGCTATATATATATATATATATATATATATATATATATATATATATATATATATATGGACACTTTTTTAATAAGTCCCTCGGGAACTAAGCATAAGTACCTGTTTATTTATTTATTTATTCGAATTTACTGCAGGAAAACATAAATGTCTAAAACAGAAAGCAACACAACGCAAACAGAACTAATAACCATGAAAGCATAAAGACAGAAAACTTCATACCGGCATGTAGCTTACCTGCACATCTAGCAGACTTACACGTATATTCAATATATTCAATATCCCATAATGCCATCGAAACCAGAATGGTTCTAGAAATTGTCCAGAAACCTTGTATATCGGTTACTAATATTCGTTTCAACAGAATCAATTGTAAAAATAACCCGCATCTCATCAATATTTTGCCAAGAACGCGTATCAAAATCTTATACAAAAAGTGGCTTAAAGAGAGTGGTGGGTGCCCGGAGCCAAGTCGATAAAAATGTTTGACGAGAAAAAAAAGGTAGCCGAGTGAATTTTGCTTCTGCGTTGACTTTATGTTTTATTGTTTTTGCATCTAAGAATCCGTTTAAATATATATACAATGTATGTTTGTTTTCGAAATGAGATTCAGAGCTGACGGTGGTTTCAATGCAGTCGGAGACAGAATGCGTTCTTCGAAAAGAGGAACTGAACTCTTCTTCATCGCAGAACCAAGGCATTGGTCCGAGTGAGTTCCACAGCAGAGCCTCATCGGACTCGACAGGCAACGCCAATTACACTCTTCACGCCACCGGAAGAGACCTCGAATTCATCGAAGGCGTCATCGGTGACGTCATCGGCGTCGTCTGCGCGTTCGGATTGGTCGGCAACGTCGTCAACATACTCGTCCTGAGCCGTCGCGGTCTCGGCGTGACGATGGAACGCCTCGAACTGTCTGCCCACTACTGTCTCATGGCGCTGGCCGTGTCCGACAGTCTCTTCTGTCTGTCCGTTCTTCCGCGGATGTTCCTCGGACACCGGACGTTCGGATTCGTCGGCTACGACTTCCGGATCTGGTACGTCGCCCACGCCGACTTCATCGTCAACGCCTTCATCCTGTCGAGCACCTGGCTGATCGTCGTCATGGCAACGAGTCGCTACATCGTCATCTGTCATCCGATCCGAGCGCGCGCCTTCGTCGGCAGACGCTTCGTCGTCTGCTCGATCGCCGGCGTCTCGTGCGCATGCGCGCTGGTCAACGTCCCGCGCTACTTCCGGTGGACGATCCGACGACTTCCGTGTCTCAACAGCGACGCCGCCGCCGCCAATCGAACCGATCACTACCACTACTACTACTACTACTACCTCCCCGATCCCCTCCGATTCGACTTGGCCTACAGCGTCGCGCATTTCGTCCTCGGTATAACGCTGCCGTTTGTCGTAGTCGCCTGTTGCAACGCGCTCCTCATCCGGACCCTGCGCCGGTCCGTACGGCTACGAACGGCCAGCTTCGCCGGAAGGCGCTTCGCCGGGGGAGCGTCGGCGAAGCGGATCTCGCTGACGTTGGTCGTAATCGTCGCCGTCTACATGCCGCTGATAGTTCCGGCGGAAGTGCTGACCTTCTTCCGGTCGGTCGTCCTGCTCGACGTCGCTCAACTTCCGGTCTACAATCTCCTGCAGGCGGCGTTCAATCTGCTGCAGGCGATCAACTTTTCGTTCAACTTCCTGCTCTACTGCGCCGTCAACCAGCACTTCCGGCGCACCTTCGTTCGCCTCGTCTGCGCTCCGTGGCGTCGACGGCGGCGCAGGTGGTGTCTGCTGGACGGGAACCGTCGCCGACTGGCCAGGGACCGCCTGGGACGCGGCGGAAGACTCCGGTTCCAGCTGGATACGTTCCGGACCACCACCACTACAACGAACTCGTTTAGTGTCGAGATGAAGACCTTTTCAAGCAGTCTGTTGAGTCAGGAGAAGAGGACTGTGACTACGACGACGACGACGACGACGACTGCACGGTAGATGGCGTTCCATTTCACAAGTATACCAAGTATGCGGTGTGACTCACTCCCACTCCCACCTCTCCCCACCCAAATGAATGGTGTGAGGTCTGACTAGAAAATGACCGGATGGGTATTTTCCACCACTACATGCCGTTCATAGTTCCGGCGGAAGTGCTGACCTTCTTCCGGTCGCTTTGTATGCATTAGGAAACAATATAGAATATCGCATTGATGCCTGCAAAGCTCGATCATACGGGTATGACAAAATAAAATACGTTAAAATACGTGCGTATGAATAAGAAAATAAAATACGCGTATGATACGCATATTTTATAAGTCTGCTCGGTTACTTATATTTTTGCTTACTTAGCGAGCAATATCAATTGCGACGTCACACCACGTCACTGTAAGTGATCCAAAAATTCACTTCGTTAACACTTGTTCTCCTTGTTATTTCTTTGTGCAGGTAAATGGCTAACTGACTGCGGTAACTGACGCAATTTCATGGCTATGTAGGCCTAAGGTATTTTTGCTAACGTATGATAAAGAGTCATACGTTAAAATACGTGCGTATGATACAAAAAATATAATACGTACGATACGTATGATCGAGCTTTGGATGCCTGCAGTATTGATGCCTCCTGCAGTAAGGAAGACTTTGAATAACTGTGGAGCAAGGCTTTACATGACTACAGCGCTATATAGGGTGACTATGGTATTGTAAGTACAGTTATACTTATATCCGGATCCGGACACTTTGAGTCAACATTATTCCGGGTCCGAAGCGAAAACTACCGCACACGTTTAGACTGTCCCTAGCATACTACTTACTAAAGTTACCAGTTACAAGTACAGTCACTTAATACTCAATATTCAGTTACCGTATATGCAGCTTCAACTGATTCTTTGTGGGACGTAGTTTCGGCTAGATCTAAATTTTGCGGGTTCGTTCGTTAATTTCAGTTAAGTTCAGGACTTTCTTCAGTGGGAAAGCACGGGAACGGCTTCCCACACCTTTTTTGCCAGATTGTAATCAGTTGTATATATTATAATTATGGCTATGTAATAATGCGTTTGGGAACGTACAGGTATGGCGTTCCCACACCCGTTTTTGTTGAAGAGTAAAAAAGGATGAGTTTCCAAACCTTTTTTCCTAGAAAAAAGCACCGGTTAAGTTGTTCTTTGTTAAAACATGAAACGTGAGAATAAATTTCGGATTCGGTACTTTCGCGGCATAAGTACGCTTATTTGGCAAATCCGGATATTGCCGATTATACCAATCCGTTTGAAGCGATTGTGCTGAGCGCTTTCCCCGTCATTCCATGCATGTTCTTTTAAAGTGCACAGACCATAACGAATATGATGGTGGCGGTGGTGACGATGATGGTCATGGGTTTAGTGGGTCACATGGTTCATGGGTCATTATTGAGTGCCCCATTGTCACCTCAACTCCCCCCCCCCCCAATGACCGTAGCGACAACTGTCAGGGCATGTGGCGAGTTCATCGAATACCTTTGATTTGAATTTATCAAAAGCATAGTGTTTCTATCAAATCCTCCGCGGATCCAAACTTGGCGGATGCGGATTCTCCGCGGTCCAAACATTTCTGGACCCACATATCTCTGGTTTCTATTCTTCCGAGTGGCTTACATAATTTCAAATACCGAGATGAGCAAAAGTGCACTCGTACACACATTGCAATATATTACAGCTTTGAAACATGTTAATTCAACCATAAATTGATGACACATTAACCGAAAAACAAACTTCTGTTATAACACAATGAAGATACAAAGTCTTTATGAGCTCTAATCTTATCTTGGACTACCTAGACCAGGGCAGGGAAGTGACCTGCGGGCCAACATCCGGCCCGCTGAGGCCTTCTATCGGGTTCGCGACGCCTTCCTGAAAACATAAACCGACTACCTCCTGTTTTTGTTGTTTTAAATTACCGACTACACTCAATGAATTCGCAACTCGTTACCTTTTACAAGCAGTCTGTTTCGTCCGATACTGCTCCTAGCCCAGCTCAACATGCCTGCTGATATATTGCAGGCCTACTATTTGGCAACACATATTGTCGTGAACAGCTTTTTCAGATTGAAAAATGCGAAAACAGAAAATCTCGTTCGGTCCTCACAAACGAACATTTGTCGGGAATTGGTAAGAATTGCAACATCCACCGTTACAGCAGATGAAGACTTTTTACTAGGGCTGGCAACGATTAAAATTTTCTTGTTCGAATAATCGGAAATTTTTTTAATCGATTATTCGATTAATTTCGATAAAAGTAATTACATATAGCGTTTAGCTAATCGGTTTGCGTTGGAACTCTGCATATGTCTACTTTGCCGTCTGCAGTTAGCTCAAAAACAAAACAAAGGTGCTTGCTCATCTCTCCTCTTAAATGCTTAACTGCAGCATTGCTTTTATTACTCTCCATTGTTGTCTGAACTAAGTAGAAATGTAGTAAGCTAAGCAGGTATTCAAGTAAATAAGTTACAAAAATATTAAAATTTAATCGAAAAATTAACCGATTAAAGAAAATTTAATCGATTAAAAATTTCTACGATTAATTGATTAATTAGTCGTTAATATCCGCAGCCCTAGCTTTTTATGCATTAAGAAGCAATGTCAAATATTGCATTGATGCCTCCTGCAGTAAGGAAGACTTTGAATAACTGTGGAGCAAGGATTTACATGACTACAGTGCTATGGTTACTACGGTATTGTAAGTACTTCTATACTTATACTGTTCCACAGTTACAGTTATAGTATATTAAAGTTTAACCAAGACGCTATTTTCTGTTGTGGATTAATTATTACGCCATATTTGTGTGGCCCCGGACCTTCTAAATTTTCCGACGCAAAAGGTTGGACACACCTGACCTAAACTGTCAATACTCAATAATTAATATTAAGTAAAGTACCGCCCTCCCTCACCCCCTCCCCACCCACGAAGCTGTAGTTCCTCGAGAAACAGAATTGAAGGATTGTCTATCGTCAATGAGATACAGATTACAGAATATCCTTGGAACGTGGACTTCTTTGTAGGTTCCCTTTAGTGGAGAAGAAGGTTATCGTCTGTCTCATCGCTTCTTTATCGGAGTTTCTTCACTTTCGCCAGAGTTATCGAATCAAAGCTTCGTAGTTGTTATCACTTTAATGGCGATCTTTTACTCATTTCGTCAATATCTTTATCAATTAAAATTAAGCAGTAAGTTAATCGAAGTTTGTTTTTTGAAGAAATAATAATAATAATTATTATTATAATAATAACCAAAACATCCATTCGATTGATGTAACACAACGTCGGACAAACCTCGAAAGCGCTATATAAATCAACTAGATTTTACTTACTTACTTATGGTACATCGGTAGACTTCCTTTGGATTTCATGATTCATCCCATAGATGGATTCAACTGCCAGTTCGAAATAGCCAGGTCTTTAAGCGCTTCTTAAACGCATCTAGTGATGGTGAGAGTTGAATGGCCAGTGGTAAACCATTCGAGACCCGTGCTGCCGCCACGGGAAATGCGCGATCACCCACGGTGGAAAGACGCATTCGCGGGACGAGTAGCGCTGCAGTGGAGGCCGAGGACATAACCTGAAACTGTTTGTGAAGCAGGTTGGGAGACAAACCTACGTTAATTGAAACTGAACAAAATAACAAGGCGAATGATAGATATTTCATGCTTGAGCCGACCCCGATCAACTAATTGAATGACATTTACTGTTAATAGCATTTATTTACCCTCTTCTGAGATGACGAAACCAGTCTTTCTGTATCGCCATTTGCAATGCTACAACGACTCCAATCACAATCAAGCGCTGATTCGGATAAATTTTCCATAAATAATTAGGAACCAGTTCTTCTATGAAACCAAAATAAATGCAAATTATCATCTTACGCAGTTTTATTCAGACTCATTGGGGTTTTTATTCCTTCTGCAATAAACTATAGGAAGCAACGAGTGAAACATAACATTCCTCTTCAGTGGCGGGTCCGGGATTTCTTGGTTGGTAGGAGGGGATGAATGAATTAATAGGATGTTGGTGGGGGGATGAAAAGAGAGGGGGAAATCAATCAACTGTTCCGAAAAATAAAAAGGCTGACGAGCAAAACAGGCAATTTTCCCCGAATTTTCCTAAACTTTTACCGAAAATTAGGTCGACAAGCAAAATAAAGATCACCCCCAGTTTCTTTCCGTCACTTTACTTGACTTTTACCCAAAAATAGTTTGACAAGCAAATACGTCGGGTGGGAGGGATGCATCCCCACTCATTCCCCCCCCACGTTGAACCGCCACTGAGAGATGGAAACTATGATGAAGAGATAAAGACCAGGCTCAATAAAGCACATAGTGCATTCTCAAAACAGGCAAGCAACTGGAAGAGAACCAGGATTAGCGTATGGACTAAATTAAGATTAAGCTTATGTGAGGCAGGGTTTAATCTAGGCCGTTTCCGGAGAAAAAATTGCCCTTCCCCCCCGGAAATTTCAAATTTCTCCCCGGAAATTTTGGCATACTACATCAACTAACAGCAGCCCCCTAGCAGAATTCCCCCGGCTTTGTCAGTTCCCCCGGCTTTGTCAGTTTCCCCCCGAAGTCCAGGAGTCTAGATTAAACACTGATATGAGGCAGTCGCCCTCTCCACGCTCCTATGCCAAGCGGAATTGTGGCCTCTGTCCAAAGCAAATCTAAAGCGGAACGAGGGCGCCCACCACAAATGGCAGCGAAAAATCCTGAACGTACACTGGAAAGATAATATTATAAGCAATGTTGAAAAAAGAAGAATAACAGGACAGCAGATGATGGAGGAGATTCTAAGAAAACGAAGAATGCGCAGGGGATTGGACATGTACACCATAATATGGAAAACAGCCAGATTCCAAAACAGACAATGGACTGTCTGACAGAAAACAGCAAAAGAAAGAGAGACAGACCAAGGATAACATGGAAGAAAACAGTTTTACAAGATTTGATGCACATGGGTCTGGCATCAAGCGAGGTCCAAAATTCAGCAAACGATCAATGTAGATGGAAAACAGTCTGTTCTGCCCGATGTACTTCCAGTACGAGGACGGACTGAGCACTAAGTAAGTAATATTATATACGCTTCATTTAAAATGCAAAAGCTTTGATGCTTACGATAAAGTAACAGCTGACTATATTCGTGAAATGCTTGGATTGAATCCAATACATGATGTTGATTGTTAAGAATCGTCAACACTCTTTTAAATTTCGGTTCTCTAGGAAACCATTTTATTTTATCAATTGTATAATAACAGAATGTGTAATTATTGTTAGTTAAGAATGATGTTCATCTTCTGTTATCTGCGCTTGCAAATAGAGATTTCTAAAAGAGAGTGTTACCATTTTGAAGAGTTACTTCTGCTGTAAGCGTCATTTCTGTTTGTGGTTCAAAACAGACGTATATGGCAGCAGTGCTTTGAGACGCATTGAACTGAAGTTCAAATTTTCCCTTTCCATCTTTGGCGACAGTGAACACATGAGACAGTTTGGGTGTTACTGTATATCCATTATAGATATCTTCTTGATTAGAGGAGCTTGTTATCATATAGCCCCAGCGTAAGTTCAATTCCGTATTATTCGTTATGCACACTAGCGTCACTTTTTGACCAACATGCGCTGTTGTATTTTGCGGACCCTCAATAAGAAATCCATCGACTGCAACAAACAAAGACCTGCTAGAATGTTCAAAGTTCAAACGACCATTATTGCCTGATTAACATGAACAATGAACATCACTTGGGAGCAACTCCAATACTTTGGCTATATATATATATATATATATATATATATATATATATATATATATATATATAGTTCTAATATTGTCTGATTACGAGGAGATGAGATGAGATTTAGACAAGAAATCATTCTAAGAATTGGAAAATGCAGTTTAAGGAGGAAGGTAGAGAAGAAGGAATGGATGAAGCCAGTCTACTCCAAGAGAGGGTCCTGTGACATATTAAATCGTCTGCGGACAGATGCTAATCAGCAGGCCAAATTTGTCCTTTAGTGTCCTTCAAATAGTCCGGAACTTTTTCTTTTTAGAAGACTGCTTATTTTCCTTTTACACGTCACTCCTACGAGTCTATATAGGCTTATTCAAATTCCAATCAACAAAACCTGAAATTGAATAATTTTTAACAGTCTTCTCGGGAAATCCAGTTGGTGCCTAATCCTCTTAATTTTTAAAAACAAATAAAACACACAAGTTAAGGGCGTAGTAAATAATATAGACAAGGCCTCGTAACCAGTGGCGGTTCCACAGGGGGCCCGATGTGGCCCGTGCTCCTCTATTGAGTGTCTGGCCCCCCAGTGGGCCCCTGTTGGGACCCTATACTTAATACTATATACCTAACAACAAATGATTGGCCCCCATGATTGGAAGTTGCCACCCAACGACCCCCCTCCTCTCCCCCCACTTGCCAAATCCTGGAGCCGCCACTGCTCGTAACCCAGTTATTTTTGAGTCAAATAGTTAAAACATTTTGACAATCGGTTCACATTTGCCAAAGCTACATATGGACAAATGTACATGCAGTGGCATGTTTTTATTGGGTCACATGTAGTTTATCGCGTCAGATGATAAACCAAATCGCTCCAGAATATCTTCAGGAGTTTTTTGTACCGCCAACATCACGAAGGTTGCAACTGTCCCTGAGGTCCGACGCTCAAAGTCTTCTGAAGATACCTCACTGTAAAACATCACTCGGTTCCAGGTCATTTGCAGTGTCAGGGCCAAGGACGTGGAACGATCTACCGATGTCTGTTAAATCACCCTGTTCTCTGTCATCCTTCTTCAGGAAATATCTAAAGACACATCTGTTCCGGAAATCTTGTTCTCTTCTTGTTTTCCTTTCATTTTGTTTTCTTTTTACTGGATACGATTACTGTTATTTTATTTTGTTTGTAGGTCTATAACTGGACTCTGTCATGCGCCATTGCTCCTGACATTTGGTAATGTGACCCACAATCAGTGGCATAGACAGGATTTCTGGAAGGGGAGGTTTCGGCTTCGATCGTGACCAAACTTTGCTAAATTTTTCTTATTTTGTTTTTTCTTTTTTAGGAGCTGATAAGCAAAAAAGGTCGTCACCTTCGTATTCTTTCTAATTTTTTTTTCTATTTTTCATAGCACTTAGAAATGTTTTTAATTGGCAGCCAGCCAATGGGGTTTTGACCCACAAAATCGCGTCCGAAAATGAAAAATGCATGAAAAGCATGTAAAAAAAATTTTCGTCGGCAGCCAAGAGGGTGTTAACCCCCAAATCCCCCCTTGGCTACGCCACTGCGCACAATAAATTGTCAGCTTAATAATATGATAATAATATTAGGGCCTAATAATAATAATAATAATAATAATAACAATAATAATATTAATAATAATAATAATAGTAATAATAATAATAATGATGAGAAAGACGCTCATGCAATGAATAACGTATCTAACTGAAAAGCGCATGCAAATCTTAAAGCTAATAACAAGCAATGTAGGCTATACAGATAAACAGTAATAAGGATCTTTCATTTATGACATGCAATGAAAAATAACCATCACCATTGACTCGCAAGGCACGAAGCCAAACTCTGACAGGATTAAGGGAGTCAATGCAGAAAAGACGTCATATATTCACTAATGTGATCATCACATCTTGTGACACCAGCAATCACTCTCACAATACCGTACAGAGGACCATCTGGAGTTTGTAACTTACAGGGCGTGATTAAAATAGCTGAACACGTCTCTACCGGGTTTGTACAGTGACTTACTTGTCACTAGGTTTGACACTGAAATCTCACAGACTGGCGCAAAGAGGATTTGTAGACAGCGAGATTGCGAACAATGAGAAGAGAAGGATGTAGGAAGGTAATTGAAACTATTCGGTGAAAATGCTATTGGCAAAGCGATGGAGTTAGGGACGTGGCAGTAATTCGCGGAAGTGGGAAGTACTGCACAGATTAATTTGATTTCAATAACCTTCCAAAAATTCAAGGCAATCCATAGTGAGTTTTGGAGGACAGACATTTAGGCCTATTTATCCAGCTTTGATCACTCTTTTTTTCGTGATTGCAAAACGTAAGGCCTACGGGATGAGAGGCATTGTTTCTGGAAAAAACAGTATAATTTATTTCTGCTACTGAAGTTCCAATATAGCTCACTAAACTTCATGTATGTGGCGCGTTGGCAAGTAGGCCTTCTGCCTTTAGAATAATTATATAGAATTAAAATGGAGAATTTTTAAATTCTGGCATACAAAGTTCAAGTTAAGAAATAATTACTTGACGATTTGTCTTAAAATCATCTGTAACTGAATATATTTCACGCACAATATAAGGCGATATGATTGTTTGAGTTAAGAAAAAAATCAGTTTTTCAAATTCAAAGTAGGTTTTCTCCTCTATCGATAGGATCACTAATTTTATGCTGTAACTTTATTGTTATTAACCCCTTAACTGGGTATTTAACTGTAACTCAATGTAAAATGAACGGATATATCCTGAGTCCCCAGTTAAGGGGTTAATAGCAACTGCCGTTGTTATTAGCGTTTCGTCACTCGGTCAGTTGTAAAAACCTTCTGACAGACGGTGCACGTGAAATAGACATTAATTGTATTTTTTAAATGCTTAAAGAAGTTTATTAATGTTATACTATCGTTGGAATGAAAATCGAAAATGGCAGAAATCAAAATTCAAATATCAATGCGACTCATTGATACAACAAGAGCATAGTGGCATTGTGGCAACAGTAAGTTATTGTGCGATCAATTGTCTGTCTTGGTAATTTCATTTCGATTTTAAAAGTCTTTTTAATAGATAATTAATTTAAACTCTTTTATAACTTTTAAGACGTTTTAAATAGAACTAAGTTAGGAACTGGAAACAGTAAAGAAAAGAAAACTGAAATACTGGGGACATATTATGCGAACAAAGCAGGAATGTCTGGAGAAGGATATAATGCAGGGCACAGTGCCTGGATCACGAAAAAGAGGCAGGCCAAGAAAAAAGTGGGAAGACAACATCAAAGAGTGGACAGGACTCACTATCGAGCACGCGATAAGAAAAGCAGAAGATCGTAACATCTGGAAGATGACAGTTCATAATGCAACCAATCTTCGGAGCGAAGACGGTTGAAGACAAGACAAGACAAGTTAGGAACTCTAATAACTGTGCTTTCTACTTCACTGTAAATAGAAGCTAGGGAAAAAGGGAAATAGAACCGATCGGTGGAAGAGCCTAAAATACTGGATGTATTTGTTCAGTTGTCCTACGATACACTTGGCCAAAGAAAGGAACGGGCCAAGAAAGAGCACTTCCCCGCCGTTGGCTTCGAAGGTCCTTATGGACTATGAAGTGTGATGATGATGACGACGACGATGATGATGGTGGTGGTGGTGATAATGATCATGATAATGATGATGATGATGATGATGATAGTGGTGGTGGTTGTGATGATGATGATGATGGTGGTGGTGATGATGATGATGATGGTGGTGGTGGTAATGATGATTATGATGATTTAGTCTGAATTGCATATTTTCAGTAAACCGATTTTCGATATGATGGCGATGCGCCTTAAATACCAGCACTGTGGTTTAGAAATAGCAAACGTATCAAAATCGAAACGTGCAAATACTGAGCAACTGACACGTGCAAATAGACGATAAAAGCTAACATCCAACTTCGGCTAATTACATTCATCCAGAATTGAATACCTTTTAGACTCAAAATAGCTATCAGAATGAAAACGCTGATGAATAAGAGCCAACCAGACTGGTTTCCTCTGATTTTCTTTAACTACAGCACAACAAGTAGGTCTAATGAGAAAGAATGTGACCAATATTATTCATGTGTATGTCAGGTGAATAAGTATGAAAAGCCGATTCGTGGCTAATGTATCTAGAACCAGCAGAGAACTTGGTTTTCTACCGCAGACCCACAAATTAGCAATCAATTTTCTGCACATCTTTGTTTTATAGGCTTATTCCCTTGCAGATCGCTTCTGTTGCCCTTCTAGAAGTATTGATTACTCTTCCATCTAAAGGTAAACAGTAAAATAAAGAAGTGTCATTGTGTCCCCAGTCAGTAATTCGATTGCTACTGCGTCTTTTCATAGACATAGACGAAGGTTGGACAGGCCGAGATTACCAATGGTTGAACATTATAACTTTTGGCATGATTCCAACTGACTCAAGTACTACATTTCAAGTATTTATCGGATTTTTTCGTTAGGTCTGCTTTCTAAACCCCAACAGTTTTTATGTCAAAGATGAGGCTTTAATTCCTGCGAAGCGTCATATCTAAATTTAGCTTATGGAAAATTTTCGACTAATCGACTTAGTAGGCCTACACAGAAGGCGGATATTGGCGAAGAAAACCTACACGATTATGATATTTAGGATTTTTATCATCAGTATCTCCTCAACACTTTAGGACATTACTTCCTCTCCTGTGATTCACTAATTTCATTCGCAAAAAGAGAATTCGTATCTCTTGCGATCATCGTACGCTCGCCCCATCCCTGTTTCCATGTTCACTTTCGTGAGGGTCATCAATCATCACGTGCAACTAGGATGCTGTTGTCTCAGAATCTACCTGTAACTGAGAGTCTGCAACTGATGTCGAGATGAAAGTGGATATCATGCTTTGCGTCGTCAAAACCTCTACTCACCGTTGAAGATTGTGTTGCTTCTGGATTCATTGCTTTGAAACTTTTACCGAATAGACGAAGTAAATATGACCACAAACACCTCGATAATTACTTGTCGATTAGCCTAATTTATATTAATGACCTGTGGAGGTGTCGAAGTAACTGAGTCAAACAAATTTCTATAGCGCTACCCGAAAGCTTGGCGCGTTGCACCGGCTTATTCTTGGTCTCAGCCATAATCTGTAATCCGTAGTCCGTGGTTGGCGAAAGATGAGCGTCGTTGACTTATGTGTTTGTATTGTAGGCCCTAAATAAATTACGGATATAATATAAGGGCTTTAAAAACTGGATGGTTACTGTATGGCGTGTTAGGTCAGACATAGGAATTTGAAGTGTAAGTTTTTTTCATCCTGGAAGTAAGGAATTCCATTTATTGTGTTTGAATTTTCACTGTTTAACGATTCAATCACTCACCTTGAATGCATCATTGGCATAGGCCTAATTAGTTATTGGCAATATAGTTTCCTATTTTCTATAACCGGAAATGTGGATGGGAAAAAGCAAGAGGAAGGCAGAGAATAATCAATGCAGACTGCCTACGAGAAGGAATTGAGGGAGTAAAGAACAACATCGAATTAATAGGAGGATGTCAAGATTGAACAAAGTGGAAATTCATGGTCGCTAACGTAGAAACACACAGCACCTAAAGAAGAGGAAGAAGGTTTTCTATTATACGATCGCTACTCTTTGATGCTTCAATTCATAGTCTTTACTTCGACCCGGCAACTTTTAGACAGATCAGACACTTTTGGTTTGCCATTTCTTAAGCTTATTTTGAGTATATCCTTTAATAATAATTTTTATTATTATTATTAAATAATTAAATTATTATTATTATTATTATTATTAGTAGTAGTAGTAGTAGTAGTAGTAGTAGTAGTAGTAGTAGTAGTAGTAGTAGTAGTAGTAGTAGTGGTAGTAGTATATATATATAATTCATTTAATCAAGCGCAAAGTAATAGTTGACAAACTTTTTTACTTGTCAGAATTTTCCGATGGAAATCATGAGAACCATAAGCCTCTTCGGGAAATCCTGGATGCGCCACTGACTTTGTTAGCAGTTTTACTTTTTTTCATAACTTTACGATTTTTCCAGGAGGCGCAACTGCACCCCTTGCACACCCTCCGAATGCTCATGTATAAATAGTCAAGTATGCAATACAATACAATAATAATAATGCAATTTTATAGCACCACTAGGTGTTTACCCGTCAAAAATGACGGGGGAGATTGGCTGTTTTACCACCCAATTTTGTGCAAATGCAATAGGATTTTGCGCAATTAATTTCCCTAACTCGCCGCCTTTTCCTTCAACCGAGTTATCGCCCATTCGCGTGAATTTTCTGAAACTTGATAGTCAACGTTAGTGTAATGATTTGGCAGTGTCGAACGACATGCAGTGCTTGATTCTCCTGTTTGCTGTGCTACTTTTTCACTCCGAATAATAGCCTGCTCCTCATTCTCACTTTATTGTCGCAAACCTCGTGAACGCTAGACTTTTTTTGTTTTGCACGGACGGTTAGAAAGAGGAATAAAAAGGCTAAACAATGTTGCAAACCTCATTTGCTTAGCTCTTATATAGCCTGAGATATAGCAAATTCAAAAAAGTAGGAAACTAAAATTAAAATATTTAATGGAACAGAAATCGATTTAGGAATTCAGTCATGATCCAGCAAATAGCATCAATGGGAATGGACATAATGCCTTCGCTGGATCATGTAATTTTGATCAGAATTCTCAGAATTCAAAACTTTCGCGAAATTCACCGATAATAATTATGTTCAAACATTGGGATCATCGGGTTAGAATTGATAGATCTTTACCAAATGTCAACCGATTTTCAAACTTTTTGGTTTATTTTGTTCCTCTGACATCTCTTTATAACTTTGCCGCTGACCAAAGTGGGGTTACCGCTGAAAATATTTTGCTAGGGGGCTATAAAAATATTTTTGAGGAGAGGCTGATATTTTAGGCCGTAAAGTGGACTCTACCCCAATTTTTTTTGTTTTGCACGGACAGTTAGAAAGAGGAATAAACAATCTAAACAATGGTGCAAACCTCATCTTTTTAGCTCCTGCATAGCCTGAGATATAGCAAATTTAAAACGTTGCAGCAATCATTTCTGAAGAACGCTTTTCCAAAAATTAAATCCCCAGTACGGTGATTTATGTCTGAAAATTTAATCCCCACTTGAGGGGTTAAATTTAAAAATAGGGTTTGAGGTTAGGAAGGAGTAAATATATATAATAACGGGGGGCAGGGCATTGGGAGAGGGAAGGGAGATTTGGGAGGAGGAAAGTGGGTTGTACGGGTTTTCGGAACAGCGTTGTGTAGGTTTAGGAACGGGGTTTGTGGCCGTAGGTTTGGAACGGGGTTTGGGGCCGGTGGGGTAGGGCGGAGCGGTGATGGGTTGGGGCCGGGGCGATTGGAAAAGGGATGGTGAGAGAGAATGGGGGGTTGGAAGAGGGATGGTGAGAGGGAATGGGAACAGGAGTTTGGGGACTGTGGGGTAGGCAGGGCAGGTATGGGTTGAGGTCTGGGGCGATTGAGAGAGGTTTGGGGAGAGGAAGGGGTTGGGAGATGGAAGGGGGTTGGGAGAGGGAAGAGGGGTTGGGAGAGGAAGGGTAACGGGGTTTGGGGCCTGTGGGGTAGGGCAGGGGCGGGTATGGGTTGGGGCCTGGGTGGGGATGTGTTGGGCCGGAGCGATTGGGAGAGGGAAGAGGGGTTGGGAGAGGGAATAGGAACGGGGGTTTGGGGCCTGTGGGGTAGGGCGGGGCGGGTATGGGTTGGGGCCTGCGGCTAGGCGGGGATGTGTTGGGGCCGGGGCGATTGGGAGAGGGATGAAGAGAGGGAAGGAGGATTGGGAGAGGGATGGGGAGAGGGAAGGGGAAAGGGGTTTTGGGGCCGAGGCGGAATGGGTTGGGGCCTGGGCGATTGGGAGAGGGATGGGGTGAGGGAAGGGGGACGGGAGTTTAAGCTGCAATTAAGACACTTCGTTAAACGCTCCGTTGATTATAATACAGTTTTGATTAAACAATATTTGGTTGTCAATGACAACAGCGTCTTGCAATACCTGCCGTGTTGCCGTCGGACGGACGGACGGACGGACATCGAGAATAATTTATATAGATTTCTACTACTAAAGCTAAAGGTATCAATCGATGGTAGGCCTACTTCAAATCCGTCAGCAAAAGAGCAGGTCTTTCCGGAGATTCCTTTAGGTAGCTGGTCTCATAGTTGTAATTTACTTGTAAACTTTGGTGAAGAGAGGTCACTCGATTGGCCTATTAGAAGTGCAGGACTACGCCTATGGCTGTTTTCAGTTCATTTTTTCAAGTTCAATCTTATTTTCAATTTTCAAACATGTATTTGTTCCGCTTTAGGCCTACTCTCAGAAAACCTGCAGTTGATGACTTTTGTCTCTTGAATTACACTGGAGAGTTGGGAGTTAAGAGTTTACATATTGCTTTATACATATTTGCTATTCTTCTATGGAACGCAACAGAATTCAAGAAACTCTGGATAAACGAACTCTCTTTAAAATATTAATAATTAATCGATTTATAGACGAAGGTTGGACAGGCCGAGATTAACAATGGCTGAACATTAACTTTTGGCATGATTCCAATTGACTCAAGCATTAGCGTCGCCACGGGGGGGGCAAATGGGGGCAACTCCCTCCCCCCCCCCAATCTGCCCCAGACCACCTACCAGATTCGCGCAAATCCGGCGAGAAAGTTTTCTGTGGAGGGCGAGGGGTGGGTAAGGAATCTGACCGCTAGCCCCTTTGGCCCCCCCAACCTAAAATTCCTGGCGATGCCACTAAATTCAAGTACTAAATTTCAAGCATTTCTCGGATTTGTTCGTCAAGTTTGCTTTCTAAACCCCAACAGTTTTACAAAGACTGTATTTCAAAGATGAGTCTTTAATTCCTGTGAAGCGTCATGTCTAAATTTAGCTTATGGAAAATTTTCCACTAATAGACCTAATAATAGTATAATACACAGCGGCGGATATTGACGATGATTGTCAGTGTTCCTACTGGAATTTCCAACACGTTAAAAATATCCATGATTTCGGGAAAGTCCAACCGATCACGGCTATCTGTTTAATGGCGCGGCAACTCTTCTTCCCTTTTCAATCAATCAATCAATCAATCAATCAATCAATCAATCAATCAATCAATCAACAAACTTCTATGGCGCCACTATCACAATGCCCAAGGCATCATCCGATGGCACAAATTTGACTCAAACTGTGTCGACCGATAATGTCGCAATGGAATAAATGGATTTTGTCCGCATGTCTTTCTTACACTTTTTCAATTTATCTTCGTTTCTTCTGCAATTTCCTCAAAATCCTGAACAATCTACTGGTCTCAATTCAGTGGCGGCTCCACATTGCGAGCCCGGGGGCAGTGGCGTAGCGTGGCTTTCGGAGCCCCGGGGGCATCCGCTTGATGTGGGGGCGCCTATAGGATATGAGGGCCCATATAGGCTAATATAGGCCTAGATTACACCATTCTAAAAATAAGGTTTACTCTCTAATTCAATAATTACTCACTTTGTAGCAGTAATATTGAACTAGTTGTGAAATGTAAAAATAAATAATTGTTTAGTAAGTTGCAACCACTCTTCGGGGACCCCCCTTCTTCCGGGGCCCGGGGGCTTTCTGCAAATTGCCCCTCCTCGCTCCCACACACGTTACGCCACTGCCGGGGGGCCGTGCCCTTTATTGAATGCCTGACCACAATACTGGCTTCTCTGTTGGGACCCTATACTTACTACTACACACCTACCAACACATGGTTGGCCCTCATGCTTAGAAGTTGCCGCCCCAACAGCCCCCCTACTTGCCAAATGCTGGAGTCGCCACTGTCTCTGGTTAGTTTCTGTCCCCTTTTCATCTGAACATCGGTTCTAATAATCTTACACTTTAAAATAATGAACTAGTCATCATCGGCCTAAAGCTCTCTGAAGAACATATTCAAATCCACTCTGTGCCGGTTGACAAGCGAGTGCCCGGGAATCGAACCCAGGTTAAGGTCTAACGATAAAAGCAGAGTTGACGACGGCCTACCAACCAGGACCTGATAAACAGTGTTGCATATGTTTCAATTGAAATGAACATACTCATAAACCATTTTCAAATGTACCAATTGCCAGGGCCGCCGAGAGAATTTCCGGGCCCCGATGCAAAAAATAGTCACGAGACCCTGCATGACCTGACAAGTGTGTGAAAAAGTTGATGATCTTTTTTTCTCATGACGAGGATGACCTTTTTTCCATGTCAGTCTTTTTCGGGGTTCAGGCTATTGTTAACACATCATCAGCACCGGACCAGGGCCCCGTTGAGCTCCATGGGCCAGGGCCCCGGAACAATGTACCCATGCACCCGCCTGTCCTAAAACCTGCCAAATACTGTAGGTCCTACTATCTACTATTGCCAATATTGGCTGAGTTTAATACTGCTTAGTCATAAATTGTCATGATCCTAGTAAGCCTATATAGGCCTAATTATTTAGGCCTAATTATATAGGCCTAATATTATCAATTTTATCTGAACGTTTTTTTCTAAATATGCAACGATTAATCATACATCCATATTATTTCATATTTGTTATGACAGTTGCTTGTAAGGCATCGCCACCGGAGGGCCTATTAATTTAGGCTACTTGTGGAACGGTCCTACAAAAACTTAATTCGACCATCCTACCAACTTAGTTATCGAGCGTGAACCTGATAATACAGTATGGTTTATGAGGCGTTAAGCCACTATCGTTTTGGAGTGCCCATTAGTACGATGTCATAGCAGCTTCGTAGGTTAGGTTAGATTAGGTTACTAAGTCAATTTATACAGCGCAGAAACACGGACGAAGGGCCAAAGGCTAGAGCACTTTGCACTTATACGAGGTCGCATAGAAGGTTCGTAGGTCCATGCCTTCCATAATAAGGGTAAGAGACGTCCCGAGGTTCCCGGGATTGTCCGTGATTTTTATTGGGCGCTCCGGTGTCCCGGAAAAGCGTTGGGACGCTCATTTTGTCCCGGTTTTCGAACGAAATGTGAACTTCCTGAAAGGAAACATAGTAAATCTGTTTTCGTCTTGTCCACGTGTAATCATGAAAAGGTCTTTTTATGCTCTTTGGACTTGTGCTCTGGCTGATTCGGGAAGACGTCGATATCAGTAAGAACTCGAACCATAACCCAAAATGTCCCGGTTTTCACTCAAGAAATCTGGTCACCTTCTTACTCCATAGTGACTTTTTATGAGCTCAAGTAGTATTCAAGTCACAGTCACTGATGGCATGAAGAGGCTCTGCATGGTCCATAACTTCGTAATTCTAACGGCCAAGAAATCAGAAATGTATATAGTGTTAACTTTTGTCTGAAGTCTTTAATATAAAATCTTATCGAAAGTGATCCACTAACAGCTTCTCCACATTGAGAATACCGTATGTTCATATTTAGTCAATGAGGGTTGCCAAACAGTTGGCGTTCTGGAGGAATAGTGACATTATTTTACAGAGAAACGGCTTTCAGTCAGTACGCGGTAAGCAAAAATGTCGAATATATTTTAACAATTGAAATTTGAAAATATTCGAGGCTGTAGATTCAAACTTATAGCACTTAGAGCGTCGGACTATGAATTACTGTGCCTTGTTGAGGAATTCAAAAGTTAAGAAAATGTCCAAAAGAAACTTCCGCAATATGTATAGCATTTGGCTTATAGGCCTGTCTAGATTATGCTAATATTTGCATGAGTGCTGAACTGCAGAGAATTCTCTGCTAGGCCTAAAGAGAGGTGTCCTTGTCTTATTCAAATGTGTCACACAGTGCATACACAGCTTCCTGATTGGACGACGACGCAATCTGTAGTTGAGCATATGTAGTATCATTTAGTTTGAAATTCTGCAAATATAATTGACACCAATTAAATAATTATTTGCTTGAAACAACATACACTGCAATCATCATGGGATTCATGGCAAAATGCTTAATAGTATGGTGCTATGGTAATTAATATATGCCGTTAATGCATGGAGGCAGCAAAAAAGGGTAACCAATTGTTGGGAATGATGAAATGGACAATAGTGAGTCGATACAAAGATGTAATCATAAAACTTTGTAAGTCATTAGTAAGGCCTCATCTAGAATACTGTGTTCAGGCTTGGAATCCATTCTTGAAAAAAGATATAGAGCTTTTATAAAAAGTGCAAAGACGAGCAACGAAGATGGTCAATGGGTGCATTATTTAAGCTACGAAAAAAGACTTCAATATTGTGGACTGACAAAATTAGAAAGGAGAAGAGATAGAGGAGGATCTGACTGAAACATACATACTGGGAAAGTAGATGTGCCATACGATCGATTTTTACATTGGCACACTATAGCAGCACAATAGGCCACAAATGCTAATTGTTTAAGCAGAGGGTTGGCCTAAGAAAGACAAATTTATTTAGTGCAAGGGTTGTGGACAAATGGAACAGTTTGGACGACGTGGGAGTGACAGTTGAAACAGTAAACCGATTCAAAGGCTATCTAGATAAGCTAGGTTATTGAATGCAGATGGCTACATCAGTGGTTTTCACACAGGCTTACTTGCCTCCTAAACCACTTAAAATCACATTATTATTATTATTATTATTATTATTATTATTATTATTATTATTATTATTATTATTACATCAGTGGTTTTCACACAGGCTTACTTGCCTCCTAAAAACCACTTAAAATCACATTATTATAATAGTCATCACATTCATTAGCACAACTTCGCTAATTGTGAACCGATTTTAAAATTTACTGTCGAGGTTAATAAATCGGGATAGAATTTCATAAGCATACATCTGTGGCTTTGCTTTCAAAACTATTAAAAATGCATCAGTAACGAGTTTGCTATGAGCCAGTGAAATTAGACATTGAATATAATGTATAACAAATCTCGCAAAAGTTTATGCCTACAGTGAGCCATAGTAGTAGTAGTAGTAGTAGTAGCAGTAGTAGTAGTAGTAGTAGTGATACTAGTAGTAGTAGTAGTAGTAGTAGTAGTAGTAGTAGTAGTAGTAGTAGTAGTAGTAGTAGTAGTAGTAGTAGTAGTAGTAGTAGTAGTAGTAGTAGTAGTAGTAGTAGTAGTAGTAGTAGTAGTAGTAGTAGTAGCAGTAGTAGTAGTGTAACAAATAGTGACAGTGAATATGAGTGCCAAACAATGAAAATATTAAATCTGTCAATGATTAACAAAGTAAGACAGATGCGGAAATCGCAGTCTTATAGGATTATATTAGCGTGAATAGCGGTCAGTGTTCAACGGCTTTATGCAATAAAGCGGATCAGTCAAAGTGTGAAATAAATCATTGTGGAAAAGTTAGTCATTTCATGAAATGTCTGTTTTTTAGTCATTGCGTGAAACGGCTGACCCTATGGGGCATTTCACGAAATGTCTCACGAAATGTCTGCAACTGTTAGTCATTTCGTGTAATGACTGATTTCATACTTTGACTGTAACATGTATATATATATATATATATCATATATATATATATATATATATATATGATATATATATATATACATGTTACAGTCATATATATGTATATATATATATATATATATGTATTGGATCGGAGTCAGAGGCGGCCATGGACCTGCTTGCCTAGTGCGCCAGAAACTCACGAGTGGGCCCTGATCGTACCTCTGTATCTGCTGAAATCAGTTGCATCGAAGTATAATATGCATTGGATGTAGTGTTTTCAGCTATTTCAGTCTCTTCATATTCATCGTTTGATGATGCATCTATTTTTGACATGAAACAAAGTACAAAATCATAAGCGAACATTCAGGGCCCTGTGTAGAGTACCCGTGGGCCCCTAGAAAGTTTAAAATTTGGTGACGACCTTCATTTTGCTTGTTAGCGTCAGCGTCAACAAGCAATGCCTTCAACGGGCTCCATCTAACACTAACCCTAACCTAGCCAACCCGGGCCCTTACAGTCATAGGGTTGCCAGGTCCCAGTGTCCAAAATACCGGACATCAGTCCCCAAAATACCGGACACGTCCCCAAAATACCGGACACCAGTGTAGCTGTATAGGGGGCAAGAAATAACAATAGGACCATGGACATCATGACATGTAACCAGGGTGCGATTTGTGACCTGGAGCAGTGGGGGGATATGTCGAGCTTGGGGGATGTAGTTGTTGGGGAAGTGTAGCAGTGGGGGGATGTAGTGGTGGGGAATGTAGCAGTAGGGGGACGCAGTTGGGCAGTGGGGGAAATATTCCCCCCTTCCCCCTCGCAAATCGCGCCCTGCATGTAACATACATTGTAAATAAAACAATTTTGGAATCTTGTTATATCTTATATCCATGGCATGGACGATTGGAGTTTTTCTGTTCATAAATTCGGCAAATTACAAAAGCATCAATACAGGATCATAAATTTATGAAACTTACATTTTTTATGTTTGATGATTAAGAAATTGTTACATGACTTTGTATTTATTATCGGACGCAGCTGCTTTTATTAATTTCTTGTTTTTCAAAATTGCTTCCTTGAATTCTGTGCAAATGCCTGACAATCTTCTTGACTCATTTTATAGCGATTTATAATTCTGTGTAGAAAATAAAATTTGAGAATAATTTTAAAAAATATCATTTAATATGTAGCGTTCAAATTGGCAAATAATGGATACAGCTAAATTCTAATTAAAATTTCTCATTCCTATATTGTACTGCAATGGTAGGCCTAATAGAGTGGGCTACTCACAGTGAGAAATAAACGATTAAATTTTGATATGTTAATATTATTTTAAAGACAAAATTGAACTCAACCCGAATGAGAGCACACCGATATAATCCATGATATAAAAAGTTATTATCTATAATATTAAGATCCTTATCTGTATGTCTCTCTGTCTGTTACCTTGAAGCGTTCTGATTGGTTGACTATTGTTAGACGGTTTAGACCTAGACCGTTTAGTCCTTACGTCGCGATGCGTTGGTGGGCGAGCGTTGACTATTGGTAGACGGTTTAGTCCTTACGTCGCGATGCGTTGGTGGACGATGTTCGAAGACGACGTTGCTATTGGTAACAATTGTTCGTAGAACCGGTTTAGTCGAGTCATTGCAGCGTCAGAGGGGTGGGCGTGCGACGACGTTGCTATTGGTAACAATTGTTCGTAGCTTGAGGATCTTAACGTACATTTTAACGTACACAAAAAATACGTGTACAGCGTCACAAATGGCCACAGTTGCGTGATTTTAACGTACATAGGCCTAATTATTACGTGGCGCAGAGCTTGGCTAGGTGACGATCATTGAAATGTTGTTCAGCATGAATTCAATGATTGGCTATTAGGTATAGGTATTGGATTAGTATTATCCTGCACTGCGAGCGAAGCGAGCGCGAGCGAAGCGAGCATCTTTCTAGTTAGTTATTAAAATAACAAACTTCTCCAGTCCAGCGCAGTAGCGTCGACGTTAGGGTTGCCAACTTTCGGTGACTCGATTCCTGAACACTGAGCGACAACTCCGTAGAGGTCGACGACAGCAGATTTTGACCAGTCGAAATCTACAATAAAGTGTTAAGTGTGCAATTTCAACCAACAACCTATGTAGTCTGTAGATAATGTAGAGCACATTGCAGTAGGCCTGAGTTGTTGCTATGCAAGACTTAAATGACTACCTAAAAACGCTAAATAGTGAAGAGACGCCATTCGCCAATTCTGCTAACAGGCTCAACAAATTTACCAACGCAGTCTATGAACTTATTTCCAAAAACATTTCCTCATTTCCTGCATTAGTTTTAAAGTAACTGGAGCCTGCTGCGATACTTCACTGACTTCAGAGAAATTCTGAACAAATTCTACATTGTCCTGGACACTGAACACCGTTGGTCAATAATCCTGGACTGTCCAGGTCAATTCTGGACAGTTGGCAACCCTAAGCGTCGTAGACTTTTAGGCGCAGGAATTTTAAATTTACGGCAAATTTGTAAAATCCACTAGTCTAATCCATAGAATGCTGGCAAAGATTCGAAATTTGAATAGTTCTAGAATCTAGTCTGCGTCACTAACTCGCTGCTTCCGCAAACCACTGTAAGTAAGTAAGTAAATAACTATATCCGAAGTTTAATGGTCAGCCGGGCAAAGTCAAATCCAGAAATCAGATTGTACTAGACTGTGAGTGACTTATTTGCTGTAGTTTTGTAGTTTGCAAGAAAATACCGGACACATGCATGTCCGGTAGTGCCTCCATTTTTAACCGGACAAATTACCTAAATACTGGACAGTCCGGTAAAATACCGGCCACCTGGCATGGCAACCCACCTACAGGTCGCCCAGCTTCTGTGTATTTGTCCCTGCCCCACCCTCTTGGCGGGCCTGGTTGTATGGGAACAAGCTCATACAGTAAGCTTATAAAGTTCTATATCCAGAGTTGACCTGAAAAACATTAGGCTTAACATTCGATCCTGATTCAAATGCCGTTTCAATCATACCAGGCATGGTGTTCAGCTATGATGTCATGTTTCTTCTAGGTTGTAACAAATCTCCTTATGAGTGTAAAAAGTTAATTAGAGTAATGTGGAGGGCAGTTGTCTTATGAAATTGCTACTGGAATCTCATTTCTGGGCCAAGTGCCAAGTTGCTGTAATGGAAGTCACGCGTTACCACTATTGCCAAATAAGTATTTAGATTTTCTACCTCTTCTAGGAATGTCCAATTCATTTCTTGGGCGTTTTCTGGTGCATTCTGTGACGAAAAACAACAAAGCATAAATGGTGATGTTAGCTTACCTAGGCTACTTCTTTTTATTTAGATGCTGTGTATTTCTACGTTAGCGACCTTTGAGCTCAACTTTGCTCGATCTCTTATTAAATCGATGTCATTTTTTACTCCCTTAATTCCTTCTCGTAGGCAGTCTACATAAGTGTTTCTCTGCCTTCCTCTTGCTCTTTTGCCTTCCACTTTTCGGGTTATTGCCAACTGCTCCAGGCCTTCCTTCCTCATTATGTGTCCGATGTAGGAAAGCTGCCTTTTGATGGTTACCATCGGACTTCTTTCTATTCTAATTCCATTGAAGATCTCTTAATTTTGTTTGCTTTCCGTCCGTGCAATCTTCAGCATCCTTTGCAAAATTCACATTTCTGTGGCTTCCAATTACCAACTTACCAGTGATGCAATATTAACGATAATACTATACTACATCTATTAGTAATGATGCCTTTTATTGTAGCAGATCTAGATACAAAAAATAGGATGAACATCAAAAAACACCTTTAACCCAATTTAGATAATCGGGCAGGCTATTGGACATCCGCCCATAGTCACTTCAAGGGAAGATTTTGATGAACGTCCACACAAAACATTCTAACATAGAACTATCAAAAATTGTGACAAGACTATTTAGACAAGTAATCTAATAATGCTATACATAATGAATTAAAATATTAGCATTAGCAAAAAGTGATTGAAATTCAGATGTAGTCACAAACCACGCTTCAGTGCCACAACTAAGACAAGGACGGCGATTGCTATGATTCCACAGACAGCTGACGTGGAAATTATGGCATAAATGGCAGGATGATCAGTCGATAATGCATCTCCAGCTGTCGAATAAACTATGAAAACGAAAGAAACAAGTCTACGCAACGCTGAAAGAAGAATATTTGTCATTGTTGACTGCTTATTTATTAAAAATCTGTGACCTTTCAACGAGAGTATATAGCTAAAACTTCAAGAAGAAAAGGAAAATAGTAAATATTTTGAGTAAGACAAAATGAACGTTTATAATAATCCATATTGATAAGAGCAAGGACAAGCGCAATGGCAATAATACAACAACCTATAGGTATCGTGATAAAAACGAGAGATTCTTGGCCTCTGACCCTTTTAATAAAACGAATGCTGTGAACTCATTTCTCTCTACGAGAATCTTCATTTCCATAAAAAAATACCAGTTGCAACATTTAAAAATAACTGAGGTGGAAAGTTTTTTCATCAATATCATTTCAACAATTTTTTCTGTACGTTATCACAATCTGCATGAAGACTTGAAGAGTCAATGATGAAGCAAAATTACGACGCGACAAGCCAATTACCGAAATGCTTATGGGACACGATACTTATACTGTTGAAATCAGGAGACCAGGATGACGAAATGGTGCAGTAAACAGTGGGCGTAGCCAGGATTTCCTTAAGTGGGGTTGGGCTATGATCATTCCCAACTTCTAAAAATCCTGACAAGCAAAGAAAGGTCGTCACCTATTACTTTGCTTGATTAAGTTAGTTATATAGCGCTATATGAGCACGTACAACTATATTGATAGTTTTCTTTGCTTCTCTTTTTGCTACATTAAACCTGATTTTGGCGCCCCTCCGCCCACAGAATAATAACACGCAATAAAAAATTATTGGCCGGCCAACCGAGCAAGGTTTTAATTCCCACCCATCCCCAGTGACTACGCCACTGGCAGCAAATCAGTACGCCTAACAATAATTGCGATGACTAACCACCCGAAGATCTGCATGAAGAATCACTATTGAAGCAAAATTACGACGCGATAAGCCAATTATAGCAATGCTTATATGGGACACGATACTTATGCTGTTAAAATCGGGAGTCCAGGATGACGAAATGGTGCGGCAAATCAGTAAGCCTAACAATAATTGCGATAACTAACCATCAGAAGCAGTTGTCATCAATTCAGCTGATCTAATGCATCGCAGATTTACATAAAATGTTGTTTCAAAGGCATTTATAGCAACACTTATGGAATTCGTCTCATCGTTTTCATTTTCATCTGCAGAGTCTAAAACTGAAAAATTACACTAACCAATCAGAATCAGTATAACATCATTATCAATGATTTAATATTTTTAAAAATGCGACAATTGTAATTATTAATTATATATTTATCATAATTTTTTTTCTAAATATGCAAATAATTAGGCTATAATCATCATTTTAAAAAGTAAATCGTATTAATTTATTTTAAATATTTCTGTGACGTTGCTTAACGATATGCCTAATATTAGTTTTAACCGGTCTAGCAATAATATAATTAATAAATAAAAAAGTCGTAATTAATTAGAGTTGTGGTTCAATATTTATTTTGCCAGCCGATTGACATCCAGTGGGTGCAGCCTACAGCAGGAGATGTCTTGCCAAATTCGACTGCACGGTCCGTTTTGTCGTTTTCAATCAGCTCTTCTCGTGCTCTTTGTGTGACCTGTTTGTCTTTCTCTTTCTCTTTTCTTTGTTTGTCTGGATGTACAAATTTCAATCGACTCCCTTTATCACTATCGTTACAGTTTCCGGATCCTGGTATCTTTCACGCTCTCTATCAACTTTGTTGTATATCTATAAGCCTAGCAAATTACCAACCCAATAAATGGTTTAACCTGTTTTCTATTACTTTCTAAAGCGCCCAAATACAACATTGCATTACCAAAACGACACTCTGGAGTCTGAACGACGCATGAGACTTGATTTCCTTCCTGTGTGCAGTTGATTAAACCAGTGGAAACATTTGGATTCCTTTGTGAGTCTGGAATCCACCCGGAATAAGCAAAGGAACAGTTCACTGTGGTGGAATTATCACCGATTATACAGTTTGGATTTGGATCTAAAGAAATAGCAACAGGAAATAACAAAAGTGTCTATGTTTCACAAGACTAGATATTTCACACATATTGCAATGGCATAAAACACCACAAAATACATTTCTATGCTCTCTGTTCTGATTCGTCAGAGGTCAGAATTGGTAATAATACTATATAAGCCTATATATATATATATATATATATATATATTTATTTATTTATTTATTTATTTATTTATGTGTATATGTATAAATGACTAAGCAAGCAGCAGGTATTAAATGCTTCCAAGAAAACGGCAGTTGATTCAGCTTGCAACTAATTTTCACGAAATTAAACCCATAACCAAAATCTGACCAGAATTGGATTCTATACATTATTTCTCTACTAAGATTGTACGTCAAATGCTACACAGCTCAGATATATTGGACGCTATAAAAGGCTGATGAAGAAAAGACTAAGGATGGTAGAAACTGTTCAATCCATTTATAGTTAAAACTGTTACTGTTTTTTCGTCCAAACTGTTCCATTTGTCCGCAACCTGTGAACTAAAACATTTTCATCATTGGTTCCACCCTCTTCTCTTGAAGAAGAATTTACATTTGTGGCCTCCTGTTCTGCCATAGCGTGTTAATGCAAAGACTCGATCGTATGCCACATCTACTTTCCAAATTATTATTTTGTATGATTCTATCAAACCCCTCCTCTCTCTCTATCTATCTATCTATCTATCTATCTATCTATCTATCTATCTATCTATCTATCTATCTATCTATCTATCTATCTATCTATCTATCTATCTCTAATTTATCAACCCACAATATTTGTCTTTCTTCGTAGCCTAAATTAGGACATCCAATCACAACAAAAACCTCTGAGCGTGGTATTGGCGAGTCAGATCAATGTGGTATCAGAGAGGCGGGGGACAGAAATTCTAATTGTTTCATTATGCTAAGTAGGTTAATCAAACTAATTTGAAACAGTATGAGACCAGGATATTCCCTTCTTCCCGGTGGTGGGCGCAGTTGGCATTTTGGCGTTCGGGGCGTTCTCATAATTTCCCATCCCAACCCTTCCTTATTCTAATTTTTTAGCAGATTGTGTTATCAAAGTTTCTAAATAAATTAAGAAATGAAGCGATGACAACAGTTAATAACTTTTATTCGCGTTTCTTACCGGCAATGCCAATCCAGTAGCAAAAAACACACAGAGGGGCCTACAGTAATTTAGCACGTGCAAATGTGCTTAATTTCATGAATCACAAATAACTTTTGCAAACTAATACAAAGCGATTTTTCTTGCTCACTTTTGTGAAAACTTTTGATTAACGGCACCAAAATCTATGTACTGTTTTGTGCAATCACATATAGAGGGCATTCAGGTTTTTGATCTTGCAGGGGTTGCCTTATATTTGAATTAATAAGACCACCCTAAGAATGCTGATGAAGATATGCTTCTCCTCATTGGTGCTGAAGTCGATTTTACAGGAACCTTTGGTCCAAACTTAGCCACCAATTAATTGAAAAAGGTAGATTAATTATATATTCGAGATTAAAAACAAGAAATTTTGCTTGTTTATTGGGGGCCTCCTTACCTGCGAAATCAGTGGAATATAGGCCGAAAGATAATTACCGCCCCACTTCTTGTGCCGCCCGGGACGGACTGCACCATCCTCGCCTCCTTAGGTACGCTACCGTCTCTTCCCTTCCATAAATAACACACCAATATTATTTGGAGGACTGCGATGTCGACACGAATTTCCAGTCAAAAATGGCGTTTTGGATAACAACAGTGACATATGCAGTAAACGCTTGAATCACTTACCAATTACAGTAAGATAAATGAAGGCTGAATATCTGTATGTATCAACGCATTGATAAACTACAGCATGTGACAGATCAGTGACTTCGGCGGAAAGAGTTGAAGACAGATGTGTTTCATTTGAATTCGTCGATAGGTTGAACCGATTTCTTTGTGAGTTCGATTTTACACCTGAGACAACGATGTTAGCGCACCAACTTACTTTAATAACGTCAGGACATTGGCTAATATTTTCGCTTCGAAACTGCGTCCAATCGATCCATTTTGATGATTTGTTTCCATAGCAGCTTAATTCAAATCGTTGGCCGACAAACACTGTTGTATTCGATGAAGCTGCTATTATCTCAGACGAGACTTCTTCGGAATTGAAAGCTAGAAATCGATCGTCAGAAAACATATTATTTAGAAGCTCGCATATAGCTTCTATTCTTCAGAAGCCTGCTTAAAGATTTTATAATAATCAAGCAAACCTACGCGATAGCTTCATCGCTGTCAGAAATATCTTCAATTCTTCACTAATGGATACACTTTTTTAAAAATATGATTCATATATTTAATTGCAAATAATTGGTGAAGCCTTATTTTGAAAAGCACAAATTGACTCACCGAATATAATCCATTGAAATAAAAAACTTAGACTTAGTTTCCAAGGCGCACTTGACCAAGTAGGGTTTAAATATTCCAGATGAAACGCCATTTCGATTTGAATAAAATTCGTAGTATTTTTCTCAAAAAATAAAACGCTTACAAGAGATTAATGAAATCGTATAATCTACGTGTGGATCACAGGTCTATTGTGTGATGCGGTTCAGAGTTGAATGCCTGCAACTGTTCGCTTCAATGTCCGCTGAAGTATTTTGAATACGGTAATAGTAACAAACTCTCATATCAAAAGTATCCCACATTGTAAAATTCAATGATTGGTTAGAGTTTGTGCGTTTGCTGTTTGCATCCGCAATTCTGAAAAACGAAAGGAAATCAAGTATTTGTTTGACTTTTCCTATCCAAGTGCGTAAAAGTGAGCGCACAGTAGGCCTCACGCACATAATAAAGACCAAAGAGGGCCTGTAGTTGTATGGGCCTTTGTATTTCACACCTGGTAATCCAATGTTTGACTTCAAACTACTGTAATATCATCGACTGGTCATCGACTGGTGTTAAATGTATTACTAAAATGACGCTATGGAGCCCATAAGCTTGCGCGCTGTTCTTTAGTCCGTATAGACTGAAAAGCATTGCTTTCTAGTTCCTGCCAGCGTGATTGTTTGCTGTTTTATGTGTGATGCGTGCCTGTGTTCATGTGTGTGCGTTAGGCCTATTGCTTTATCTGACACCTACATAGCCTAATAGCTTGGGATATATTTCGTCATTGATGCACACGGGTTTGGACACAAGGCAGAATGATTAGTCCCTATCACAGATGAAAGATTAGATCATTTAGTCTCATTTGAAAACCAGTGAAAATTTCACACTCGTCAAAACCTGTTCGTATTTGGTTTTGAGTTTGTAGGAAGGGGAGCGCTTAAAATGCAGAACAAGAAAATGACGGACAATCAAAATATCAATAACTGGAAAATGCAGGACTCTAAACTGGCGGACAAACTAGCAAGGATTGAAAATGCAGGACTTGAAAATAACTGACAAACTAGCAGGGATGGAAAATACAGGACTAGAAAATGACGGACCAGTTAGTTGAACTCCCTTGGCACCAGAGCCGTAACGAGGGTATTTGGAGCCAGGGACAATGTATCAATCCCCCCTCCATTATAGTCTGAAAGCTGAAAAACAGGTGACGGCCCATTTTGCTTTTCTGAAGTTTCACCGCCTTTGAGGGGCAAATAACGTGTTATCAGTGATGACATTTTTCCTTGCCATACATACTGGCAATGCCTTTCAGCGGGCGTTTTTGACTACTTACATTGTAACTGCACAACTCCCAGCGCGAGTACAGTGTACATCAAGCAGGGATATTTTTACACCCCCTAACATCCCCAACACCCCCCAATTTGAGGTCGACACCCCCAAATTTACAATCCTAGAAATATCCCTGACATCAAGGCATCGATTCTTCCTTCACCCACTCCCCCCACAAGAAAGCAACCGGGGAAGCGTGTCCTCTTGCCCCCACCAAGTTAAGGCTCTGACCCCCACCTTATACTGTGGTCTATCACGCGAGTATACTACAAAGTACCTCAAAGACAGCTAGGATTTCATGAGAGCCGAAGTGTTATGTATTAATAATAAATCAAACTCAGTACAGGTTCACACGTGTGATGATGCGTTGGAACTGCAAATAACTTCATAGACAGCTTTCCTGACTGTTAATAAAGTAAAGTAAAGTAAAATCTCGTGGATTTCTATAGCGCCTTGGAAAGCAGCACAACAGTAGCTGCTTATTCTTAGGCGCTCAGCCTCTCTTAAAATAGCTATGGGGAAGGTATATTATATATCAGCCAGGCAATAGTCAACATCCAAAGGGCAGTGAGGCTAGATTGTTACAGCTATGGAGGATATGATTTTAGATAGTGATAGAGGGCAAATAATTCGATTCACGAACCCAGTGCCCAATGATATATTTTTCTATTTTATAGTCAATTAATTCCTAGTCCTGCATTTTTCACCCCTGCTAGTTTGTCAGTCATTTTCCTGTCTTGCATTTTCTTGTCTTTCATTTTCCTGTCTTGCATTTTCTTGTCTTTCATTTTCTTGTCTTGCATTTTTCGTCAACCCGTAGGAAGTCTATAAATAATTGAATGAAAAGCCCGTTCGACAAACTCAAAACAGTCTAAAACAGAAAGCACCGAGACAGTATACAAAGTGAGCGCAGCTTATAATGTTTGCAGGTTGCTTTTGTTCCACACACTAACATATGAATAAAGCTTACGGGCACACTTGGATTACATTGCACCATTCATAGATACGATCAGATAACAAAGCTACAAGTGATGATGATGATGATGATGATGATGATGATGATGATGATGATGATGATGATGGTGGTGGTGGTGGTGGTGGTGGTGGTGGTATTTATTGCTTCTTGTCCTTAAAAATTCTGAAATTATATGCTATAAGTCGCTCAATTCAGCATTGTTATTAGTCAGGACCTCTGTGCCAAATCAACAATTCTGAAGTAATATCAAATATCAAACATCTTTTCAACCTGGAAAATGCAGTGCAGGTCCTTCCAAAGATTCACCTAAGCACAGTTGACAGTGAAGAAGACATAGACACAGAATCCAGCAGACTAGATGATGATTATTGATTAATAAAGATTGCTCTGATTGGTATTTATGTCAATTGATATTTATTTTAACAGTAAGTCTGTGCAGTGAAACAGCTTTCAGTCAGTACAGTAAACAGAAATACAAAACGTCTAATATATTCTAACAATTGAAAATATTCGACGATGTCAATTCAGACGTATAAGTTATAGCATGTGTAACTATGAGCTTCTTAGTCTTGTTGTCCTGTTGTGGAATTCAAACTCTAGCAAAATTTCCAAAAGAAACTCCTACAATGTGTATAGCATATACACATTGTATATGCTATGCATTGCATTGCAAATATTTAGGCCTGTTTAGATTATGTTAATATTTCAGCAGGCCTTAGTGCTGAACTGCAGTGGTTTCTCTGCAAGGCCTGCCCTAAAGAGAGGTGTCATTGTCTTGTTCAAATGTTTCATACACAGCTTCCTGATTGGACGACGAAGCATTCTGTAGTTGAGCATATGTAGTATCATTTAGTTTGGGATTCTACGAATATAATTGACACGAATTAATTAATTAAGTAAGTAAGTAAGTAAGTAATTATCTGCTCAAAACAACATAGGCTACAATGATTCGACGCATTACACAGTGTTTTATCTGAACTAAATCATATACCTAGTCTATATACACACATATGTGCACATATATGCATACATTCACATATAGGCTATGCATCCTTAGGTTCTGACACTGTAATAGCTTTACTACTACTACTACTACTACTATTACTACTACTACTTCTACTACTACTACTACTACTACTACTACTACTATTACTACTACTACTACTCTTACTACTACTACTGCTGCTGCTGTTGCTGCTGCTACTACTACTACTACTACTACTACTACTACTACTACTACTACTACTAATAATAATAATAATAATAATAATAATAATAATAATAATAATAATAATAATAATAATAATAATAACAATAAGCATAATACATATTTACAGTGGCGTCGCGCAGCAATTTTGAGGATGCCCATTCCAGACGCGAAAAAGTCTGACGAGGAAACAGGTCAGCGGCTCAGCGCCAGTTTAATGGGCCATAGAAAGTAATTTGTTTCATTTATTTTACACCCGCTCCCAATTGTTGAGGATGCCCAGGCCTTTCCAGGTTACCATTATGCGACGCCTCTGCATATCTAGCATGCATATATATATATATATATATATATATATATATATATATATATATATTCAATGTTGCTGGGTAAAACTCTAAACACAGCAACCAAGCTATCAACACTTCTGTCTGTCCATTTTTGTCAATTGATTCGTCATTCGTGAGAACATTATGAGAAAGACAGAAATCATGAGATCAGAGGTTGACAGAATGAGGTCGTACCGCTGTATCTGCTGAAATCAGTTGCAGTGAGGTATATTGAGAACTGTGTGGAACGAATTCAACCATTTCATGGTGTTCATATTCATTGTTTGATGACGCATCTACTGTATTTTGACAAGAAACAAAATACTAAATCATAAGTAGCCTTAAGTTTAATGACAGATTTATGATTGGAGCTATCTTAAACTCCTTACGCGATCTCAGAAAGTAGCCTACATGAAAGTTACGAAATTTTTGTTCTCTTACAATCTGTGAAGCTTATGAAAATATTCTAACACAATTTCTAAAGAAATGGAAGGTCATAGTGTCACATCGTAATTAATTCGAATTTATTCATAGCGTACAAATGCGTATTGATATTCTGACTTCACATAATGTACGCTATACTGCGCATTGAGAAATGCTTATGAATACCGTATAGAGACAAGTAAGGATGTATGGATGACGTATGCTCATAAGCTCATAAAGTTCTATATCTAGCCATCTCTCCAAGAGTTGATCTGGAAGACATTACAGTAGGCCTAACTTCGATCCGGATTCAAATGCCGTTTCAATAAGGTCAGGCCTGGTGTCCAGCAGTGGCGGATTAACTTTTTAGTCCCGGTGTAGGAGGCAGGACGGACTCTAGGCACTTTTTGGACTCTAGAGTCCATAATGCCTGTAGGTACGATGGACTCTAGAGGTACATAATACCTAGGTATGATGTACTCTAGAGTACAGAATCCCCAAACACGATAGTAGGAGGCAGCATGGACTCTAGAAGAATTATGTACTCTAGAGTCCGAGATACCTGTAGAGAGGGTAGGCACGGTGGACTCTAGATACAACGTACACTAGAGTCCACTGTACCTAGGTACAACGTACTCTAGAGTACATCATACCTAGGTAGAGTACTTCATACCTAGGTAGAGTACATCATACCTAGGTACAACGTACTCTATGTACATCATATCTAGGTACAACGTACATTAGAGTCCATTGTACCTAGGTACGACGTACTCTAGAGTACGTCGTACCTAGGTATGATGTACTCTATGATGTACTCTAGAGTTACAGATTTGCAGATCAAGTGTGAAAAAGTGGTGATGACCTTCTTTGCTTGTCCGACAAGCTTTTCACGACGCTGCGTGACAAATGTGGCTGCATGTACAAGAATTTCTGTTTTTCAATTTTTTTAAACAAAAATCTATATTCCGAAAATAGTTATTTAAAGAAAGAAATAATTAAAGATCATTAAAATATGTTGTTAAGAGAAAGGGTCGGCCCCTATATCTTAATTTTGCAGGTGGGCCCGGTACTAAAGTGCCATTAGTACCGTGGTAAATCCGCAACTGGTGTCCAGCTATGATGTAATGTTTTTTCGAGTTAAAAACGAATCTCTTTATGAACGTATAAAAGTGAACTTGAATAGTGGAGGACAGTTGTCTTTGTCCTATGCCGTTGCTATTAGCACATCATCCCTGGGTCGAGTGCCAAGTTGTCCCAATGGGAGTTTGCGTGTTACCACTATTGCCAAAGAGGTATCAAGGTTTTCTACCTTTTCGAGGAGTGTCAAATTCATTTCTTTGACGTTTTCTTGTGCGTCCTGCGACGAAAAACAACGAAAAACATAAATCGTTTATTAGTTTACCAGTGATACAATATTAACGGTAATAGGCCTTACCAACACAAATTATGCCCCTTATAGCAGTAGATTTAACGCAAAAACCAAGGGTGAATATATCAATAACTCCTTTCATCCCAATTTAAATTATTAGGCATCCGCCCTATATAGTCACTTCAAGGTAAGATTTTGATAAACGTCCACATTAAGCATTCTAACATACAAATATGGAAAATTGTGATAAGACACTTATCCGTATTGTAGGCTCATAATTAGGTGTATATACATATATGAATTAAAATATAAGCATTAGTATATAAATTGATTGAAACTCAATTGTAAATCACAAACCACACTTCAGAGCCAAAACTAAAACAAGGATGGCGATTGCTATGATTCCACAGGTAGCTGAGATGGAAATTATGATGGCATAAGTAGCAGGATGATCAGTCGATAATGCACCTCCAACTTTCGAAGAAACTATGAAAACAGCAGAAACAAACAAGTCTGCGAAACGCTGAAACAAGAATATTTGTCCTTGTCAACTGCTCATTCAGTAAAGAGTTTTTTGCCTTTCAACAAAAGTACGAAGCTAGAACTTCACCAATTCAACACGAAGAGGAAAATAGTAAATATTTTGGGTAAGACAAATGAACGTTTATAATAATCCATAATTATAAGAGCAAAGACAAGCTCAATGGCAATAATACAACAATCTACAGTATAGATATCGTGGTAAAACGAGAGATTCTTGACCTCTGACCCTTAATGAAACGAATGCTGTGAACTCATTTCTCTCTACGAGAATCTTCATTTCCATAGAAATACCAGTTCCAACATTTAAAAATTATTCAGGTGGAAAGTTTTTTCCATCAATATCATTTTAACAAGAATTTTATTTTCTGTACGTTCCGACAATCTGCATGAAGAATCACTATTGAAGCAAAATTACGCCGCGATAAGCCAATTATAGCAATGCTTATGGGACACGATACTTATGCTGTTGAAATCAGGAGACCAGGATGACGAAATGGTGCGGCAAACCAGTACGCCTAACAGTAATTGCAATAACTAACCGTCAGAAGAAGTTGTTCTCCATTCAGCAGATCCAATGCATCGCAGATTTACATAAAATCTTTTTTCAAAGACATTTATATCAACACGTATGGAATTCGTCTCATCGTTTTCATTTTCATTTGCAGAGTCTAAAACTGAAAAATTACACTAAATAATCAGAATCAACATAACAGCATAATCAATTATTATGCAGGCTTATTTTGCAAAGAAATGTGAAAATTCTAATTATTAAACATATATGTTATCATTTTTAAAAATTTTTCCTGTGTTCACGTAAAAATTTCAATAGTCTTCATTCATCATTATAGTCACACTCTCCAGGATCTGGAAACCGACTGTAGGTCGTTGCTCTATCAACTTTGTGGTCTATCTATGGCAGTGTAGTACAAAGTGTGCTCCGCGAGAAACTGCGAGAGTTATAATATAATATAATATAACAATATAATAATATAATATAACAAGGTTTAAAGTGGTTCAGTAGGGACTGCCCTGTGTGAGAACCACTGTTGTTCCCGTCCAATCTAATACCCTAGACTACTGAGGTTTATTTTGAACTCGTTTACAGTTGTAGCCATTACTATCCCCTCATCCAGTTCATTCCATCTGTCCACCACTCTTGCACTAAAAAAATGCTGTTTATGTCTCCCAACCCGTTTCTTGAACAGTTTCATGTTGTGTCCTCTGGTTCTATCATACTGCTTCATTGTAAAAAATCTTTCTCTTGGCATTTCCACTTTGTTTGTTAGTATTTTGTATGTCTCTATCAAATCCCCTCTCTTTTTTTTTTCCAGGGTTGTCAATCCACAGTGATTTAGCCTTTCCTCATAGGTTAGTTTATGATATCCCTTGATCATTTTTGTTGCTCTGTGTTGCACTCTTTCTAAGGTCTCTATGTCTTTCTTCAGGAATGGACACCATGCTTGAACACAATACTCTAAATGTGGACGTACCAATGTCTTGTAAAGTCTTATTATTACATCCTTCTCTCTGCTCACTATCGTTCTTTTGATCATACCTAGAATTTTGTTGGCCTTATTAGCTGCCTCTGCACATTGCCTAGATGGCTTTAAGCTGTTATGCATGATGACCCCTAGATCTTTCTCCTCGTTTGTAACTTTTAGTCCCTTCCCACATAACTTAAATTCATGATCTGTTCCCTTCTTCCCAATGTGCATCACCGAGCATTTATCTGTATTAAAAAGCATTTGCCAATCTGCCGACCACTGGGATAGTCTATTAAGGTCTTGTTGTAAAATTTTTGCTTCTGTTTCACTATCACTCTGTCCACACAGTTTTGTGTCATCAGCGAATTTTGAAATTTTTGACATTATATCATCATCGATGTCATTGATGTATATTAAAAACAATAGAGGTCCCAACACTGAACCTTGTGGCACCCCACTTATGACCTCAGCCCAATCTGAATACTTGCCTCTTATACCTACCTTCTGTCTTCTGCTCTGAAGCCAATTTTTTATCCATCCAAGAACTTTACCTCTAATTCCACTGGCCTGAAGCTTGACTGCCAGTCTTGAATGAGGTACTTTATCGAATGCTTTTGCAAAGTCCAGGTATATTACATCAACTGCTTTTCCCTCGTCTAGCTTGTCATGAATCTCCTCTAAAAAGTCTAGTATGTTTGTTAAGCAGGATCTTCCTTTAATAAACCCATGCTGGCTATCCTTTAAAATCTTGTGTCTCATAAGATGGTCCAATATATTTGCTTTTATTATTTTTTCCAGAACTTTGCCTATTATACAGGTCAGGCTCACTGGTCTATAATTTCCAGGCTCCCCACGGTTACCCTTTTTGAATATAGGAGTGACTACTGCATCCCTCCAGTCCCTAGGGACTATTCCCGATTCAAGTGACATATTGAATATTGTGGCTATTACCTCACTAACCTCATGTCTTACCTCATACAGAAATTTTGGATGTATATTGTCTATTCCAGGGCTTTTGTCAGTTTTCATTTGACTCAGAATTTCCAGGACACACTCTTTATTGCAATTTATATCTGATAATACTTCGTCCTCTTTCCACAAAATAAATTAATGGGCTTTGGTATGTTGGTTGTATTTTCCTTAGTGAACACTGATCCAAAGTAATCGTTCAGAATTGTTGCTGTTTCCATGTCATCCGTCACTGTTTCTCCAGAATCAGCTACTAATGGTCCCACTTTGTCTTTTCGCTTCATCTTACTTCTTGCATATCCATAAAAACTCTTGCTGTTCCGTTTGATGTCTTTTGCTAATTTGTTCTCATACTCTGCAATAGCCGCTTTATTTGTAGCTGTTGATTTGTTCCTCTTTTGCACGTAACTGGACTGTAACTGTTTTAATCTCACCTGTTCCAAACCTTCATTGCTTTGCATTTTTAGTCGGTGCTTTCTCAATTTCTTCCACGCTTTGTTTTTGGCCCTTCTCTTCTTCTGTACCTCTCTAGTAACCCATGGAAGTTTTTTGTTAAGTGTCCGCTGTTTTGGTATTGTTGAGTCCATAACCCTTGACATGCAATTTTTAAATATTTCCCAGCTTTCTTCTGCATTTTTATCCTTTATCATGCTTCCTATGTCCAAATCTTCGATCATCTTCCTAGCCAGATCGTAGTTTCCCCGGAAATAGTTTTTGTTTTTTTGGCTGTGTGTGCTCTCGATGTCTTCTGCTAAAATTACATCAAATGTCACTGTATGGTGGTCACTTGTGCCTAAGTTTTGTCCAACCATCATATTCTTCACTAACTGATCATCTGTGGTAATTATTAAGTCCAGTGTGTTACCTCCTCTCGTTGGTTCAGTGACATGTTGTGTGAGGAAATTGTCATCCATGCACTTAAGAAATCTCTTGTCCTGGTTCCTGTCTGCCTCCATGCTTTCCCAGTTAATATGATAGTTGAAGTCACCCATTATTAGTACATTTTCCTTGGCTACTATATCTAAAATCCTAAACAATCCAATATCTATTTCCTCCTTTGCATCTGGGACCCGATAGCATACGCCTAATAGTATTTTTTCTTTTTTGCATCTGATTTCACACCAAATATTTTCCCTAAAATTGTCATCTTGAATATCCCTTCTTTCCATTGCATTCAGTTCCTCTTTGACATACAGTATTACTCCCCCAGCTCCATGACCTCTGGCACTTAGGTTTTCCCTGTCCTTTCTAAACATTACATACCCATTCAAACCTAGCTCTCCATCGTCTATTTCCTGTCTGGCCCAGGTCTCTGTAATACCTATAATATCTGGTCTGATTGAACTGATGCACATTTCCAACTCAGCTTTTTTACTTGCGCTTATGATACTTCTGGCATTTGTATAAAAACACTTAAGTTTCTTCCCTATCAAAGCCCTACTTTTCTTCCTGGTGTCAGTGCTATTTATTGTTATATTTCCAAGACAGTTAGAGATACCCCTATTCTTCAATTGCCCTTCCCCAGTAGAATGTTTGCTACTACAGCTACGTCTGTTACTATCTAACCTACCTAAGCATTTACTACTACTAAAGTCTCCACTACTTCTACTAGGACTATCACTGCTGAAATATTTTGTAATTATTTCGAATCATTCTTATTGAATAATTGCGACCTGCAGTAGCAAACAAGCTCACTCTTCACATTAGTTAATTATCGATAGAACTACATGTATACAGAATTGACTTCATATGGCTGTGACGCTTGATTCTTAATGACTTGCGCTATAATTCTCATGCAATCAAGTTCTTGGCATCCTATGATAGAATTTATGTTTAGCTATTTCTAGATATTATTTTCAAGCAACTAGTATTATAATAAAGTTGTTAGCGTTGAGTTACTAGGGATAGGAATTTCCGTTTTGGGGAAAATGTCGTAATGGTGACACCACAGTTATGTGCCTAAAAATGTACGTTTATTTCATTGTACTTTAAAAAGTATTCCTTAGCATATTTAACAATGTTTTCACTCTGAAGGGTTGGAGTTCCTCAACGATGAAATTGTGTTTCCAGCGTTCCGTGGACTCACGAACTTTGGACTATAGGGCCTAGTAACTTTCCAATCTAGTAAATGGTTTAACCTGTTTTCTATTACCTTCTAAAGCTCCCAAGTACAACATTAAAAAAGAGTAAAGGTTTTCACCCGTAGGCTCACGCCCGTAGGGTCCGGTGCTGATCCCCGTATTTAGTAGCCAGCAGCCCATAGGTGGCTAAGCCATACATCGGCGGACGGTGGCCAGTCTCTTCCGCCGAACCTATGGTTACTATCGCAATGTTGCCATTGCTACTCATTTTTGATGTTACTACCGCCCTCTAGCGATTAAGGCTGACCTTAGGGGCTCCTACGGGATTGAACCCGTGTCGTCGGCGTGCCTGCCCAGTGATATTTCCACTCATCTATCTTCCCGCCCCAAAAAAGTACAAAGTGAAAAGTACAACATTGCATTACCAAAACGACACCCTGGAGTCTGAACGACGCAGAAGACTTGCTTTCCTTCTTGTGTGCAGTTGATTAAACCAGTGGAAGCACTCGGATTCCTTTGTGAGTCTGGAATCCACCCGAAATAAGCAAAGGAGCAGTTCAACGTGGTGGAATTATCACCGATTGTACAGTTTGGATTTGGATCTAAAGAAATAGTAACAGGAAATAACAAAGGTGTCTATGTTTCACAAGACTAGATACTTCACACATATTGCACTGGCGTAATACGCCACAAAATACATTTCTCTGCTCTCTGTTCTGATACGTTTGGGGTCAGGATTGGTAATAATACAGATGCCTGAGCAAACAACAGGCATTGACTGCTTGCCGTCAAGCAAACGACCTTTAATTCAACATTCAACTAGTTTCACGAAATTAGACCCAAATCCAAATCGCTCTAAACGTGTCTTATAGTGTGGCGTTTTCCCAATCCCTGTGTGGACAGGCGGAACTTACTCGTGGAACACAGGCAATTTCTTCAAACCCCACTTACGCAATTGTGGCGTTTTACCCTAGCCTCGGGCCGAAAGTTTCCTCGACCATCGATACCTAAGGGGAAGTAGGAAAGATTACATCAAAATTTTGGGTCATTGTCCGGTCTGAAAGAGCCCGCTTGTGAATAAAAGCAAATGGAAGTCTGACTACGCTGCGTGATAATGACTGTCTCTTAACGCGACGATTATTCACAATTCAACGGCAATTAAATCAATGATATCAAATTCAATGAACAATGATACACAAGTGACAGTCTTTCAGACCCTAACTGAGGTAACTTCCCTCTAGCAATTATCAACATAGCCTACAAACAGGTGGGCGAAGAGGCGAATATACGGAGTTTTAATTAATAGGCGCCTACACTAAGTTAAGACAACGACTCGAATAACAGACATCGAATGACGACGATTTTGCTTTCCTGTGAACTTAACAGGAATGACCACGATACATACTCAATGAGACGACGAGTACATACATTACTTTCCTCAAACCCACGTTTCACCTCGCAGCTTAACACTGCTCCTCCGTTTACCACCGCCCTCTAGCGAGTAAGGCTGACTCGACATTAGGACTCCTGCGGGAATCGAACCCAGGACCTTCTCCTAGATCGTCCGGTGTTGTTAACACTCTGCTAAGTTCCCGCCACACAGTACCACAGTACCACAGATCACAGTACTTTAATTACACTCAACAGTACGCATCAATGGTTAAGTCTGACAATATCTAGACTTACGTGCCCTAAGTCGGTTTGGGACGGTCGTAAAGTTCCTCCAAAACCGGTGAGTAGTGAAGGTGGGGTGAGGGGTATTGGTAGTATTAGATCGAGGAAAGCTCACCAGACTTTAAAGCGCTTGAGACGGCGACCTTTTTGCACGTCAAGACTTTGGGCCGAAAAATATCGAAGTTCCCCCCCCCTATTCTGGAATCTTGGCTACGCCACTGTTAACACGATTATCCATCCAACGATGCCTCTTTTGGTAGAAATTAAAACAGAGAAATGTGTCGTAAAAAAGCGCTCGAATCACTTACCAATTACAGTAAGATAAGTGAAGGCCGTTGACCATTTCGCATCGATGCATTTATAAACTCCAGCATGTGACAGATCAATGTCTTCAGCGGAGAGAGTTGAAGACAAATGTGTTTCATTTGAATTCGTCGATACGTTGAACCGATTCCTCTGTGAGTCAGTTATTAAACCCGAGGCAACGATGTTAGCGCACCAACTTAGGTTTGCTTTGCCATAGGGACAGTGGCTACTGTTTTCACTTTGAAACTGCGTCCAATCGATCCATTCTGATTTGTCTCCGTAGCAGCTTAATTCAAATCGTTGACCGACAAACACCGTTGTATTCGACGAAGCTGCTATTATCTTCGACGAGACTTCTTCGGAATTGAAAGCTAGAAATTCGATCGTCAGAAAACATATTATTTAGAAGCTCGCATATAGCTTCTATTCTTCAGAAGCTTTCTGTACGTAAAAATTCTATGAGAATCAAGCAGACCTTCGCGATAACTTCATCGCTGTCAGAAATAGACTATCTTCAATTCTTCATTAATGAAAAAATTTAAATCTTTCTTTAAAAATATGATTCATGCATTTAATTGCAAACTGGTGAAGTTTTATTTTGAAAAGCACAAATCGACTCACCAAATATAATCCATTGAAGTAGAAGACTTAGACTTAGTTTCCAAGGTGCGCTTGACCAAATAGGGTTGAAATATTCTAGATGAAACGCCATTTCGATCTGAATAAAATTCGCAGTAATTTTGTCAAAAACTGAATGTCTACAACGTTGACAAGAGATCATTAATTAAATCGTATCATCGACGTATAAGATCATATTGTGTGATGCAGTTCACAGTTGAATGCCCGCAACAGATCGCTTCAATGTCCGCTGAAGTATTTTAACAATCGCACAGTTCAAAAAAATGTCCGTTTCTTTGCCCCGAAAAAGTTCGGTATTGCATACCAGAAGCATTCAAGGAAAATCAATATTAAGTACATACTTCATACCTCTGTCACAGGCTCCCTGTGTCTAGGAAAACTGTATTGTAGCCCTGTACATTGTGTCAATGTAGCCTACACGTGTGTTGATACGGGCCCACGGATCTTCTTTATACCGGGCCCCGAACTTTCTCTAGGCGGCCTTGATACTTCATAATACTTTAATTGCACGGCAGTTTGACATAAACCTCGCCTTCACGTCCGTTTTCATTTGCGATAGCCAACCTACAAGTCAGGCAGTCTAGCCTATGACAACACGATACTGTATTTCTCACTAGGACTGTATCCGCTCTAGCGTTGGAATCAGTTGATGGTATTGGGTCCATTGTATCGGATAGGATTCTACAAACAATTCTGATAACAAATTTTAGCGTATATATTCGTGTCCTGTGCAATCTACACTAACCTCAAAATAGCAATTATTTTACTAATTTTCAAGTCTCTAGTTGCCTGTGAATAGTTTTTCCAAAACTCAACTCATAGGCCTATTTATGATTTAAACCACGAAAGCAAATATACTATTGCACTTTAAATAATAATAATAATAATAATAATAATAATAATAATTATTATTATTATTATTATTATTATTATTATTATTATTATTATTATTATTATTATTGTCGTCTTTGTTGTTGTTGTCTTTGTTGTTGTTGTTGCTGCTGCTGCTGTTATAATGTAATTTTAAGTGGTTTAGGAGGCTAAGTAAGCCTGTGTGAAAACCACTGTAGAAACTCTCCGCTTTCAATAACATAGTTTATCGAGATAGCCTTTGAATCCGTTTACTGTTTCAACTGTCACTCCCACCTCGTCCCAACTGTTCCATTTGTCCACAACCCTTACACTGAAAAAATTTCTTTCTTGGACCAACCCTCTGCTTAAATAATTTGCACTTGTGGCCTCTTGTGCTGCTATAGTGTGCCAATGTAAAGAATCGATCGTATGGCACATCTACTTTCCAGTCATTATTTTGTATGTTTCTATCAAATTCTCTCTCTCTCTCTCTCTCTCTCTCTCTCTCTCTCTTTCTCTTCTCCTTTCTAATGTTGTCAATACACAATATTGCAGTCTTTTCTCGTAGCTCAAATTATGGCATCTATTGGCCATCTATGTTGCTCGTCTTTGCACTTTTGTTGTTGTTGTTGTTCAAACAAGTGGGTCTTGGATTTTCAAGATATTAGAATGTCAATTAAAAGTCTATTTGCTTCTATCATAACGCAATTGTTACAAGTTCATTTGAAAAAAAATGTCAATTCGTGATATGCTTATTAATGACTCGGCCTTATTTAAAAATCTCATTACGATAACCAGAGTCATTCTGAGTAATATCAAGTACTTAAACTCTTCCTGTGGGAACTCCCACTGAGCCCTGGTACTGATGGGGCGTGGTCTATGGTCGCTTGAGTTCCTTGTGGCAAAATTTGAAAAGAGCGGCAAATTGAGCGGCGATGACTTTTTTTTTGCTTGTCAGGTTGTCGAAGAGTTTTAGCGAAGGGGCTGCAAAATTGCGAAGGGGCGGCAAATTCGGCCGCGACGACCTTTTTTGCTTGTCAGTTATAATAGGAGCAGGTTGGGGCGGCATTTTTTCCAGGAGCCATGGGTGGCACGGATCCACGCTACGCCACTGCCTGGCATAGGCGGATCTACGGAGAGGCCAACGGGGGGCACACGGCTCCAAAATCAACCCCCCTATAAGGTTTGTTTGCTAATTTCTCATTATGGTGAAAAGCCGAACAGTTATTAAGTTACGAATAAGGGTTCATCCATAAAGTACGTCCGCAAAAAGACATATTTTCATACCACTTCCCCCACTCTAGTTTAAAAATTAATTTTAGCCATGGACACTGCCCCACCCCATAAACGCCTCCTCCGCCAAATCTACCGGCAAATTATTTAATAATCGTGCGTGTGAACTATTCGCATGATCTTCCGTGAGAAAGTAATTGTGTTCAAATCGGACAATTATCATTATTTTAATAACCGTGTCAACAACTTTCGTGATCTTTTTTTGCCCGTGAGAAATTACTTGTATTTAAATCTAATGTTTGTAAATAACCATTATGCGGCCTGAGCGGTTTTTAATTGTTATGTAGGCTAAATATAAATTTGTGAATACGTACGTATTCAGTCGATGCCCCTCGCCCCCGGTATCACATTGTAGCCGCCCCAGCTATGGCCGCCCCAGTTATGACCGCCCAATTTGGCGTCCGCCCCAGCCATGACCGCCCCCGTTATGACCGCCCCAGCTTTAGCTGCCGTCAGTATAGTTTAGGGTTAGTGTTTCGTGTCTGGTTTATGGTGTTGATAATGATTATATGACCCCGTACGGGTGCAATACACTGCTGTTCGTCAAAACCCATAGAGTAACTGGGGCGGTCATAACTCATAACTGGGGCGGTCATAGCTGGGGCGGCTACCACCTGTAACCCTTGCCCCCTCGTACTCAAAATCTCCTAAATCCAACCACCTCCCAGTGCGTACGTAGTATATGGATGAGCCCTAAGTAAGCGAATGTCGCCTTTTCTTCAATTTCAATAATTTGTTCAGCTTGCTTCTATCCGGTATCACATTGTACACGCCCCTGTTATGACCGCCCCCTTTATGACCGCCCCAGTTATGGCCGCCACCGTACGGAATTGTTACCATGAAAACAGTGAGATAGGTTCTATCAGGGCGTCTTACAGACTTTCTGGCTCTGTCTAGTAGGGCTGCGCTAACCGAGTAGTTTAGGAGTCGAGTAGCTTAGCGAGTACTCGAGTACTCGCGTAAAACCGGAAATACATGATTTGCAAACGTTACACGTCACATAATGCTTATTATTTGCCTCATGGCCCTCATTTAACCAAAGCAGAACATTAGATACAGTTACATATCAATTTTTTGGATATTCAAGCGTTTTCAAATTTAGTATAACAGAAGTTACAGAACAGAAACTATTTTACCGGTACTGGCAAACATATGAGGTCTTCACTAGAGTTGGTCCACTGTGGACAACATCTTAACTAACTGGGGCATAACGAATAAGAATAACCTAAATAAAACTGATTAATAATTATTTGTAACAAATAACGGTAGGCCAAATTTTAATAAAATTCTTTGGTTATTCTTTATTTATCTATTCTATTCTTTGTTTATTTATTCTATGCGAGTACTCGACTCCAAAAAATTACTCCAGTTTGGAGTCGAGTACTCGCGTTACTCGGCGCAGCCCTACTGTCTAGGTAGTATTATTACTATTAATGTAGCTGTCTACCAGGAAAGGCCGCTACAATAAATACCTGACAAAACAGCTGCACACAATTATTAAAACACGCGCAACACCCGATTGGTCACACACAGGGGCGTAGCGACGGGGGGTATATCGGTATATATACCCCCCCCCCAAAAAAAAAATCAGTCTACCTTAAAGTTTTTTATGAGATACATCCCCAGTCATCCCCAATGTGGAACTGCCCCTGGTTTTTCATTCTACTAAGTCTTGGCCCAATAGATTTGATTTAAACCATTCCAGCACACAATCAGAACTGTATTATCTACTGCATTGGCGTACTATTGCATGCCTGGCTGAGGGCCTTGGAAGCGGAGATCAGCGCCGCCCGATAAGCTGGGCCTTCTGGTGGGAGCTCGGGAAAAACAAGAATCTTAACAGAATTCATCAAAAATCTCTTTATTTGCTTCTCAGTCACAATTCGTCTGCAAATTTAATATCTTCGAAGCAAATCCTTCGCTCAGCAACAAAAAACTGCTAATATCAACGAGAGAAACTTTATCAAAATTCAAAAACCTTACGCAGACTGTCAAATATAATCTTCATAACAAAACCAACTAAATGCCTTATCTATAACATTGGCAGACCGGGGAAGGGGATCCGAGACTCGTGCCCTCCCAAACTCACCCAACATTTTTTGGCTAATTTCCCATCATGCCAAAAAGTTATAACGATGCTAATAAATAAGTGAGTATCGTCTCTTCTTTCGTTTAAAAAGTCTCAACAGAGTGCATCAATCCAAATGGAATGGGTGGGGCAAGGAAGAAAGGGGAATGAAACACGGTGTCCCCCAAAACTGAATACTTAGATTCGCCCCTGGTCTGTTAATAATTTTGGCAATCTGACAAACTACAGTGTAATTCATGATGCAAAGGACAACAATGTTCAGTGTCCAGAATAAATTATTCCTTTATTGCTCAAAACACTGCAGCACTTGCATAAGAGGCACATACAATACTATACATGATTCTAGCTAGAAAACAAAGACATACTACCGTATTATTATTACTACTACTACACTGTACTACTCAGTGCTTTATACAGGCCTGTTAGGAGGGGAGATTTTCCCCAAGACCTCAAAATTCCCCAATCCCAGCACTTACACAAATTTTGCATTGACCTGTGTCTTTTCCCCTCCAACCAGTCGATTTTCCCCAAAAAGCCTCAATTTCCCCCCTCTCCCCCCAAAGGCCTGGAGTCTGGATAAAACACTGGTACTACTACTACAGCGATCTAAACAGGACAACACAAAATACATTGAAATGCGATGACAGTCACAGAGTAACATTCACAAAGCACAATTTGAGTTGCTAAATCGCGCCCAAGCCCCTGCAATCAAAATCACACCCAAAAATGACAAGCAGCAAATAATTGGCTGCTTCGGTGTTAGGGCCCTGTTGCCGCTTTTCCTTTTGAAGTCGGTTGACTCTAAATGAAAATTTTCAAAAGACAAACGTGAATCTCACATGAAATTACCATTAGAAAGCAATCTTGACAAGTAGAAGTAGGTAATTGCATCGTAATGTAAATTTATTGTTAACTGTTAACGTTGTATCGGGTCAGAAGTTATTTAAATGTCTTTCAAATCCAAAAAATCTCAAATAATCATTTAAATTCAGATATTAAAATTCCTGGCATAATCCACTATTTAAATCATTATTAAGTGCACATAAAAACACTCCCTCCTTTCTGTACTATAATTTTATGCATCAAAATTGCATAAAATGAAAATAACATCCCTCACAAACACATCAAAGTCCCACAAAGAGGCAAAGTATTCTTACATAAAATTTACAGCTTTTGCACATGGCATATATACAAGTTCAAAGTATCTTCAGAACCTTGAAGGTTCCCATAATAAATTCATGCATCTATTAAAGTTCTTTTTTATGTGATTATTTTATGGACAATATTGTTTTAAAATTCAAATATTTCTTAGGAAAAAATGTGACAAATTCTTCATAAAAGAGTAAAAATAATTAAATAACAACTCACGTTGTTTGTTTGCCAACAAGACACTTAAATACATTCACATGCAAACATGCAAGAACTCTGAAAGAAACAAAGAGTAGAAGCCAGCATTTGCCGAACCTGTTCTTTATCAAACGAGTACAGCTGCAACTACACCGAGAAAGGCAATCAACACCGAAAATGTTGTCAAGTTTCCTAAAAATATAATTAAAATCACAAAAAATTCAAGTGAACTGGAAACAAAGAAGATGAACCAAAGTGCCTGTCATCTGTTGATCATTCA